>KL282977.1:0-19850 GCA_000699545.1 Podiceps cristatus | reverse complement strand
TGCCATAATACTGATTTAGCAGGAGTGACTCAGGTAACTTTTAAGTCAAAACATAACTGAACTGAAATTTCTTCATGGGAAATCTAACAAAAAATTTATCAGCGAATCCAATGAGACTATGGAACAGACTTCAAAGTCTTCTATGAAAAGTATTCTAGAAGCAAAGTATCTTAAAAGGATACCATAGGGGGAAAAAAAAGGGAAACTTTCTGTGGAAATGGACAAGTTTAACAAGCACTTTCATCTTTCATGTCTGTGTCTGAGTTTTGTTTCATTTTAGCCTGAAATAAAAGCTTTATTCTTCAAGGGCAATAACAGCATGGGATTTGTAACTCCTTAGCTTTCAACAATAGAGTATAATATTTTGGTTCACCATTGTGTTAAAACTGCAAGTGTTTTTCTGACTTCTTTGGCATAATGATTTATTAGTGTTGACACTCTGGGGTTGTTTGTCAGTTGAAGTCAAAAGCTCGGGTTTTGCTGCTCCTGGCAGATTACATACAAACTATGCAAATTGCTGTAGTGCAGATTATAACCTAATTATGTTATACATCTTGAACAGTGATTTCCACAAGGGAAAGCTGTCTAGCGTTTTTTTCTTCTTTGTGTATTCTACAGAAGAAACCACATTAAAAAGTGATAACGTGTGTGCAGGTTTTGTTGCTGTGCATCTTATCTGCTTGTGCTGGGAAAATACATGAAAGCAACATAGCAGTCAAATGGCCCATGTAGGTGTATGGTTAGTGGCTTTTCTAATGCAAAACTGATTTTTTTTTTTCCCCAGGGCTTTAACAATCTGTTTATAATAATTATCAATAAACTGCAACAAATAACTGTCACCTGCAGAATTTCATAAAGGCTAGAAAAATTAAATTATTTTGTCCAGGGTAAATCTAACCTGCAAATTCAAGATACTTTGTAATCTTATAGGTCATATTTTTATATGCCGCCTTACAGTCTCCTCGCAGGTTGGGGGTTTTTTTTATACATAAAATATGTGCATTTTAGAAATAAAGTACTTGGTTAGTACATTTTTCTCCAACATTTTTGTCAGCTTTTGCTTCAAGTGAAATCCTTCTTTCTAATGTATTCACATCGCAGTTGCATTAATAAGTGGGCTTTATGTGTCTGTATTCCAGATTCAAATCAAGGCAGCTCCACATAATTCTCTGCTGACCTCAAGAAAGTAGCAATTCTAACTGTGGAATGGGGGCAATTTCAGTCCAGAAATCATTCCTTTGACATCAAATGGCTGAAATTGTCCAATGACTTCTATTTTTCTGAAAAAATAACAGTATAACTTTTGGCTTAATTCCCTTGGGTTTTGCTGTAGGTATTTGTATGCATGTATATAGATTAACACATGCATATACATTATATTGGCCAGCACATACTGGAGTAACAACAGTGTTACTGTTCTTCTGTGTTCACTTCTCTGTACTGAGTACAGACTTCTGTGTTCACACACAGTGAGACAGATTTTCTATCTGCACAGTTAGATTGAAAAGCAGATCAAGTCAATCAAGACAAAGTTCACATACTGAAAAAATGAGTCTGATTCATAGTCCACAGAACCCACAGCCTAAGGAGACCACTACTATCCTGACCACAGTTGGTTTCTCTATGAAGTGTGTTTAGCACAGAATAAGGACCAAACTACCAAACATGAGTCAGGGTTGAGGTGTGGTGGCAGGCCAGTATTGGGAGTTGTGCTTTATTGTATCTGAGGTTTGAAGGAAGACAGCTGATTTCAGGACTGTCAGCACTTACTTTATATGTATACATGCACACTTAAGGCTTATTTAAAAAAATAACCTTCATATCACTTATGTGCTATTTAACTTTATTTGCGTGTCAACAGGAGCTGAGAAATCTAGCTACGTTTTTAAGCTTCTTGGTTCTTGTTAGATACTACTCAATTAAAGTTTTTTATGGTGAGTTTTACGTAACATCTCGTAATGATCTAACAGAAATACAAGCAGTGTTACATTTGGGCTGCACGCCCTTGTGTTGTATTGCTCACACCTTATTAGTCTTCTGCAAATGTTCCACTTTAATTTTGGCAAGCTGCTCAGAACACCATTTCCTTCTTTTCATTCTGGTGGAGTCCAATTGTTCTTTGCTTATATTACATTAGCCTTTCCCAGAATTTAGCCTGGAGTTTTTATACACTGGGGAGTTTCCAGTGTGTTTAGATTATAAAATGATTTCCTAGTGTGGCTGCGATGGAACTGTGCTTTCAGAAAATACTGTCAAACTAGATTGCAGTGCTGTTTTTCTGTTTCTTTGCAGTAGTTTGCTATACAGAAATGATGCATATAATCATTTTGTCTCTTGAAAGTGATATTTTCCAAGTCATATTTCCAAATAGTTAGGATTGTCCCAAAACTTTGTTCTGTTTCTCATTAGGTTTATGTAGATCAATTGGTGTAAGCAACTTTCTTATCAGTCATCTTGAGCAACTAAAGGAAGACTGTGTGATTACTCCACATGTTAATCAGGTGAGCAGATAAATATATTTAAAGCATCTGGGTTTGGGTTTTTGCTTTGGGTTTGTTTGTTTCTTTGGGGGGTTTTTTTGGTGGGTTTTTTTTTTTTTTTTTGGTTAATAATCTCTTCTCCACCTGTATGCCTGAAAGGCTACACCCAAACTAGCCTTAGTCATACAATTTATTCTCTTTAATTTCTATACACTTACTGAAAAGCATTTGGGAAAATGAGCTGAAGGGGCAGGGGGAAGTCCTTCCTCCTTTCTTTTCCCCAGGCTAGTTGTTTGTGGGTAGCTTTAATGCACAAGCAGATCATCCATGTGACAGTTTTTGATGATAAAACAGTTTAGAAATAAAATTCAAGGAGCACCGAACACTTAGCATCTCCAGACTGAACAAGGTTTTGGAAAGTCTGTGTTCAAATACTATATACAGTTCCTCTAAGCAACACTGAAAGCCTCAGCTGATTACATATCCATGTAAGGGTGTTGTTTCCCTTTGTCCCCACTTATTTCATATTCGTATTTCAAGATCACATTAAATTTAGTGAACGTCTCATTTAGTAAGGTGCTGCAGGAGCCCTGGCAAAATTTTTTTGCTGTCCTAGGCAGATGATAAATAGCCATATACATACCAGCAGATTTCCAGGATGCTGACAACTATTCCGTTGTTGCAGTTTTCAGTCCACAGCTGCACTGGAAGTTCATGCTTCGATTCCTACCACCTCCTGACAGTGAATGTGTGCTTATGCTAACATAAAACTGGGAATGGGAATGGATGAAGTGCAGGCACATGCTTTTCCTCTTTGTACAGGTGCTGAGGATTTCTGGCAACGGTTGGTAGTTTAATGTCATAAACAGCCACAAAAAGGTTGCTCAGAATGTAGCTGTCAGAACCTAACATCTCTGATCTTTGCTGGCCACTAGACTAAAGGTTACTACAGGACAATTGTGAGTAATGTTAAACTAACCTAAAACCATGTAAAATAGTTTAGTTATTCAAAATATGCCATTGAAATGTTTTAAGATGGGCAGGTTGATGACTCTTTAAGAATCGGTGAGTTTGCCAAGGTTCAATTGTGTCTCCTTTTCAGAAATACAGATCTTCAAAGTCTTTCTGGAGTTTGGCCTAAGTTGTTCCTGGCTGTTAAATGAGAATAGCCTTTCAGTGTCCCACTAAATCATTGCAAGGAAAATAAAATCTAATCTTGGATTTGTTTTGAAATTTCCTCTTACCCACAATGTCAAAATGTTGCCAGTCTTATTGTGTTAGAAGTGTTAATGGAGAAAAGTTGTTTCTTGGTACTATTTTATATCATTTCTTTTTCTGTGGCTGAAAAAGAGGAGACAAAAAGTTGAGATGGCAGTGATCCTGGGGGGTGGGAGGGTGCCCCTGCTGTATTCAGATAGTCATTTCTTTAAGGGAATGCACAGCATTATTCCAAATTAAAAACAACAAAAAACCCCTAATGAAATAGCCATTCCACTGCAAACTGCTCCACTTTGAACAGTCTTGTTACACTATTTATACTTCTTAGAGCTACAGGAATCTTAGAAACCATAGTTGAGGTTATCCTCAAAAGCGTATTTACTGTTTCTCACTTAGTGCTGGAGAGTTTCTGAGTCTTATGGTGAGTTTACTTAAGCATTATCAAATGACTAATGAATTTCTAAACTTATATTAGGAATGGAAGTGCTTTACTGAATTCTTATTTCACTGTTCAGAATTTTATAATACAAAAGATCTTTGCTGTATTTATGCATCAAATAGTATATTCTTTCAATGAACTTATTTCTAAATACAAAACATTTTCAGGTAATCATTGTATACAAAGTCTAAATACTTAAGAAACAAGTGAAGGAATGTCACTTTCCTCTTAGTTGTTTTGCATAAAGAATTTAGGGTGTTCTTACAATTTCAACAGTTCTTATGATGATAAAATTGAAAGTTATTTCTTCTGTAAAGAGGAAGTAGTAGGAAGATGGGAGAAAGGAGGTTCTTTATTAGACTTCTATAGTCTTTGCAAACCAGGTGGTAAGCAATGCTTCTGTTTTACAAACCAAGTTGTAAGTACTGCTTCTCTTCTTGGTTCCTGGAGAAAAACAGTATCATCATGGCTTTTAAAGAAGTAGGAAAGGCCTATCTTTCCAAGAATATAGTCTTGTTAAGGTATTTAGTAATAAGCAAGCACCTTTTTAATTACAATCTCCTATTAAAAATACTGTTAAACACTGTAAAATGATGATAAATACTTTATTCTAGCATCATGTAGAAAGAAACCTACAATGTAGAAGTTACAGGTTTGTATTTCAGATTTTGTAATTAACTCGGCAGTAGTAAGTTTGGATTTTTGTGCTCAAGGAAGTCTTTGAAGTCTCTTTGAAGGCTCTTATGTCTGTCACTCATTAGGGGAAAAAAATTACATTTTATATGAATTTAATTAATATATGTGCTTCATTTAATACAGTGATACACTGAAACCAAATATAAACTGTTCCGCTCTGAATTCCATGTAGGAATGCTTATCAATATTTCTTCTACTTTTACAGAAGTGCAAATTACTGTGTAATTACCTCCAAGAGATTTATTAATGTTGTTTAATATTGCCATTAATATTGAGCTCTATTATGTAAATTTGTACAAGGTAGAAATGTATTTCAGTATTTTGAGGCATTAGGGAACAACCTCTTTGTACATAAACTCACCTGAACTGTTCCTTTATAGAGAAAACATTTCTAGGCTTGTACTTCCGTTTTATAAGGAGAAATAATTATCAGACTGTGCCTTCCCATTGAGAAACTGACTGAAGTCCAGGTGCAGGGAAACCTTACCAGGTCAAAAGACCCCACAGCAGGGTGAAAAGAGAGAGGCTTTTGTATACCATTATCTGAGGTATGACTTTCTAGGTCCATGTGTCAGGATTGTTATTAGGCTCCCTATTGCGTGATGACTGTCGCAAAAAACAGCACTTACTTGGAGTTCCCCTGCGGCTGACCAAGTAGCAGCTGTGAAGAGTTCTGTAATGTGAACTGCAAACTGTTTTATTAAAAACGACAGTTTTTAGACACAGACCATTCACAGCAGAGTGCCAGAAAAGATCACGATCTGTCTCTACCACCATATGACAGACAACCCTCGCTGGAGAAAAGTTTGGTGTCTAAAATAACAAGGGTGGGGCAAGCCAGGATGTAGGAATGAATATTTTGAGGGGAAGCGCATGCTGGCCATTCATCCTCTGCCTCTTCTAGCTCAGGATGCGAGTACTTTGCATTCAGATGCTGCTAGAACCTACCAGAAAGCTTTCACAAGAAAAATAAATCCAAAAGTACTTATTTTATGCGTTTGATTATTTTATCAATATATTTAAGAAGAAAAATACTTGCTGCTACCAATACACAACTGCATGTGCCAAAATTGAGTTCACAAAATTTGGGCGTCTCTTGAGTCAGTGAAAGGGACAAAGTGCTAATCTTCCCAGGTGGTAAGTAGTTGTTGCTGTGTATTCTGCTGGTGAAGCAGGCAGGTGACATCTCAGCGTGGTCTCCTTGCTTTAAATATTTCTAGTGTAACCTGGAACTGTGCTGCCTAGACATGATACTAGACTAGCAGGTAAATTTGTAGACTAGCAGTTATGCTAGTAATAAATACTGAATAAGGAACTGGATACTATAGAGGTACTGCAGATTTTTTCAGCATTTGATCCTAAATACATCATTCCTGATTTAATATTTTCTAGGCTATGTTATTTGTTACATTTAGGGTAAAGAATGTCCACTAAAATTGCTTATTACTATTGCAGTAATCAAGTGATACACCCTGCTTGCTCTTTCTTTTTCCCCTTACGGTTTTGCATAAAACCAGTGTTTTCCAGTCAGCTCAAGTGCAAGCAAGTGAATACTGTATGACCTAAACACTGGTCTTACACATGCAAACATGAAATACAAAGGCTACACAAAGGTCAAGAAACATCAAAGTTTGAAGACATGGATGTGTCTGGTGCTTGAACCTTGTTCCCGAGTCCACCTAGTAATTTAGCTCATAGCAGCTTTAGGCTGACTCAGCCTAGCCTTCGAGGGGCACGTTTTTTTCTTAGCATGTATTGAATGGCTGCCAGCCTATTGTTCCTGACTATTGTTGTCTAAAAAGACAACATGTACTAAAGATGAGAAACAGGAAATGTTCATTTGTCCTCTTTGTGGCAGAAGAAATTTTCCAGATTCCATGTGTTGAGGTAATTGTTCAGAAGAGTATTTTTCTTCAAAATGCGCAAGAGTTAGATCACTGGAACAATGGTGACAGCCAGTCACAAAAATACACAGCATGAATACATATTTCATAAAAGAAAACGCTACCCATTTTCATCTGAATGCAGAGGAAGGTATGCTTCTTAAAATGCATAAACTGAAATACTTATGTAAATAACATAGGAATATTACAGAGGTTCTCTTTTAGCTTTTGCTACATGCCAGAGTAAGTCTCTTCTGAGCGCCTTTCCTATAACTTCTGTTTCCTTTTGCTTCCAACAACTGTGTCTTTGTAGCTTGTTACTTTTCCTCTTTTAACTGGTTCTTGGCAATTTGTGATCTTCCTTCCTACAAAGGATCTCCTTCACACTTCGTTCCACAGTGTGATTGCTTCCCTGGATAGGCTGTTAGTGACACCACACACAGAATGCAGGACTTTCCATGTACAATCCATGCCAACAGGCTTTGCTTCCAAGGTCAGGCCCTCATCCTAAGCAAATCATTCTGCTTGGTCTCTTGCGAACCCAGCCCCTGCCCAGCCGACTCCCTTTGCCTGTGCAACTCAAAGATCATTAGTAAAGAAACAGGAAAAGAAGCAGATTTAGGGAAGAGTGCGTAGTCTCAAATGTCCAATAAAAATGCCACGATGCTGACTTCCACTCTGTATTTGCATCTGTTTCTCAAAACACAGAGCAGAACAAGAGTGCAAGTCCAGCTGCAGGTAAGGCAGACAACTGCTCCATGCCCCTTATTTCTGGGGGAAGTATAAAATAAGTAGTAAACTATTGTGACGATTAATGGCAAAATGCTTGTAGGTTAATATCCCTCACATGTCTTCTAAAACTGATAACTTACATCTGTCTCCCAGAAGCAGTGATTTCGCTTGTGTTGTATTTTTAAAACAAGAAGAAATATCTTCATTTATCAATTATGTTTTCTACTAAAAGTACTCTCAAGGTTTTTACTGAAAGTTTTGTTTCTATTTACCTAAGGTTGAATACCACCCTTTCCAAAGACCTCAGGAGCTGGTTGATTATTGTAGGAGCAGAGAGATTGTTTTTGAAGGCTAGTGTCCTTTAGCAAAAGGTGAAGCACTCACTCATCCTAGTATCATTCAGCTGGCAAAGAAATATGGCAGAACTCCAGCACAGATTTGCATACGCTGGAGTATACAGGTAATGGAGGGTGGTAATAAAAATGTGTCTCCTTTCACAGAAAAAAAAAAAAAAAAGCAAATAGTTTGGGGTTTGTGCATCAAGCCAGAATTAATACAGAAAGTATTTTTGTCTTCAGAATGTTGATATTTCATGAACTAACTGTGCTGTACTGAAAATTTGGAATGTAGTACAAAAAGCATGGCAGTATTTTAAATATGCAACTAATCTGATTGTGGAGTATAAAAAGAACCACCAATAAGAGAGATGTTTTCAAACTAAATGTTACAAGCAGTATGGGTCATCATTCCATTTCTGTACTCAACACGAAGTACCGAGCAGTGAAATAGTGTATTAAGTTGACATAAGCACATAATCTATGTTGGAATTCAATGCAGTCTGTATAACTGCAGTTAAAAATAGCATATAGAAATCTCAGTGTCCTCTGAAAAAAAATGAAGTTAAAACCTCAGAAAACATGAGACATGTCTTGAGATGTTTTGAAGAGAGATTATTTTCTTTGAAATAATGTAAATTTTAATGATGAGAAGCATTATGTTTTTCAGAATGGGATTGTCACTATTCCGAAGTCCACAAAAGCAGAAAGGATACAGGAAAACTGCAAGGTAAGATTTGGTTATGCACTCAAGTCTGACTAACATCCAAATTACTTTTTTTAATACGTTGGTTTGCCTGCCCATTTTCCTATACCAGTTTTATATTGGGGCAACTCAGTTAAAACTGGCAAATTACAGGACCATAAAATTACTACAATATAGTAGAAAACTATAATTGACAAATGTCAGCGATCAACTGGAGAGTTTATCGCTGTGTATAAAAAAGATATCCATAGAAAGACCTTTCATAGTTGATTTTTATTATTAATGTTTTTATTTATTACTTGGCTGATTGTAGACATGCTAATCTGGTTATGGTTAGGTCTTTTTTATGATAGGCACATAGGTCAAATGGAAGGAGTTTATATGCTATGCATAGCACTGTATGAAAGCTGTGAAAGTCTCTTGGGGATATCCCAGATACAGACCTTGTAAGGAAATCAGTCCTACCAGAGCTGGGTCTTCCCCTGCCTTCTTCCTTCTACTTGACTTGCAGAGAAGGTCCCAGCCTGAAGGGGGTGAACAAAGGAAAATGGGGAACAAATGAGGATTGGCAGCATGATTTCCTCTCACCCTTTTTTAATTTCCTTTTCATATCAAATGTTTTTAATTCATTATTTAATTTTTCTCTCCATTTCTCTAATCTGAAAGTGTGCTTTCTTTGGGGGAGGGGAAACCACAACCACCTTATTGTTACTTCCATAAATATCGTAGGTGTATGAACTGTTTGGCAAATCAGGAAGAAACTGCAAGAAGATAGGAAACTTCTGTCTGCTAGTTAAATCACTGTGTGTAGGTGTAAATCAGCGTACATGTGATGAGGTTTTCTCCTGGTGGCTATGCCTCTTTATATAGCTCCTGGCTTGACTATTCTGACATGCACACTGCCTTCTGTGGTACAAGCACAGCTGTTTGTGGGTAATGTATTGTGACCCAGATCAGAGAACAAAACCGGGTTAAAAATCCTTCCTTATTTTTATTTTGTTCCATTTTCCCCAATGATATTTTAAATCCAGATTAATTCTGGTTTTATGGCATTTACTCTATGGCCCTACCAATTCATTTCACACAACTGAGGGAATGCATTACAGCAAATCTTAAAACACTTAGGATGGAGAGGAGGAAGGGAGAACAGTTATCAAATGTTGTTTATCATATCTCCTTTTTTTTTCTTTCCCATATGCCAGTGTGTTGGCCTGAGTCTCTACCACCTCTAGTCAAGCTGGTGAAAGCCTGGACCTCGTTAAGCCCACTGTACATAATATATAGTATTTCTAGTTCTGTGACTGATCCCTAGTTTAGGTTTAAAAAGCTTGAGCACTGAGATTTGACTATAAGGGACATTCCAGCAGACAGTGATTGCTGGATAATGCAGGATGGGAGGAGTTCATCTGGCAGCAGTTCAGGCTCCACAGGATCTTTTTATTGAGTATGGAGGAGCTCTGACAAAGACAACAGAGCAACGTAAAGCAACTTCAGTTCTGAAGTGATAATGTCTGGATAAGATATCGGCTAAGAAAACACGGACACTGTCATTCATGTTGCAGGTCTCACCACAGGAGAAGTCAGTGGCTGTAAGAATCCATGCAAGAGGACAGGTGGTTGCTTTCAAGTTTAAGTTAGTGCTGAGGCACTATAGAACTGTATCTGTTTCTGTATTAGCTGATCCATGAGTGTTTTGTCTAAGAACACATACATAGATACAGCCTTTGGTTTGCTAGCTTTGTGCTTGTCTTGATACTTTCTAATAATTCTCTTTGGCTAAATGCTGAGGAAAAGAACTGTAACACTTTAAACTGAACATTGAGGTACAAGTGAAATACTGAGCTCGCGTTTTCAGAGGGATTGCAATCAGGGTATTCGTATACCTCTGGCCGTGACCATATAGAGTGCTGTCAAAACCAGCTTTGACATTACCATTGTCTTGCACTCTGGCCTCAGGCAAAGGTCCTACAAAACCATCTTAACAGAGTCTACAAACGAAAATGAGTCACAAAAGGAGCAAAGGAACCAGTGCAGCCTGTCAGCTTAATGAAATATTTGTCTATGACAAAATATAAGAAAAATTTCCAAAAGGAAAAATAAAGAAAAATTCTGCCTCACATTTAAATGAATCTTGGTCAGTTTAAATAACAGAAACACTCCCGATTCTTTCTGTGTTCATAATGTTGACTGTGTATGCATTCCCGTAGGTGTTTGATTTTACGATAGCAGAAGACGATGTTGAAATTCTGAATGGAATGCATGATGGGAGACATGTTTCCTGGGACCCAAGCCTTATTGTGTGAATGAAGGTTTGAGCTTTTTCCTTTGTCAGTGATCAGTGAGTCACACCATGTAATTTAAATTCAGGGAAGGTTACAGTAAGAATATAATCATAACATGAATGTCTGCTATTAATGATAACTGATTTGAAATACTTAACATTGAAAACAGACAAAAGATACTTTTAAGGGTAGCACTTTTGTACAGAGATCTTACATTTCTGTCTCAAATCCTGATCATAGTTCACTGAAGCCCATGCAAAGCCTCCTATTTATGCTATTGACTCTGCATCAGGCTATTTAATCAGAGCGTGAGGAGATATCCCTTCTTCAAAAATGTAAAAAAAAAAAAAAATGCTACCTGCTAGTGTACAACACAGCTGTTAAGTATAAAATAATTTTTCAAGTACCTTGTTGGAGGGATACAATATGAGGAAGAAAAAGCTGGATAAAAAAAAAAATGTTAATACCATTATTATTACAGTATTTATACTGTACAGTATACTCTATAATCTCACTATAATAAGCAATATCTGAGCATCACCGAAAATGTTTTATGCATCTTATGGCATAACAATGCCATTGACCTATGCATAGTATTTACTAGACTGTAGCTACAACAAAGTAGAAATCTTTCCCAAGAAGTTCATGTACGAATAAACTATCTGCATGGCTAAGAGTTGAGCAATAAGCTCTAAGAGCCAAAGAGGCATCTTTGTTATTACTGATCTTTTTCTCTTACTAGAAATTATAGTGGGTTTTGTGTAGCTTTTAGTGATAATTAATGTAACTTTCATTTTGGATTTGTCCAGGAAGTCTCATTAGGAAACTATACTGTTCCTCGGATTTTCTTATAAACTACGTATGTGTATAGAGAGAGATGTAGATACAGATAGATGTAGTTTACAGATCTGTTTTGAGAAAAGGTCTGCAGAGTCTTTAATCGGCTGAGTGTTCAACTTCCACTCACATTGGTTTGATATTTTAGGAGTTCCTGTGTCTAGAAAGGTATGGAAAATCTGACTATGATTTATATTGTGTGTGGACTTCCTGAGGCAGTTTTCCCAGTGCTGTTCTGCTTTAGTCATATCGTGAAACAAAGCTGCTTAGCTTTTTATCGAGAAGTGACTTACAACAATCATATATTCTAGCCTGCATTGTTTGTCCTTAAAGTAGAGCCTCTATACAGCTTGGCTAAAATACAGACAAACGTACCTTTTTGATAACAGCTCCTTGGAATAATTGGCTGTTTTTTCCTAGTAAACATTTCCGTGAAAATTTGTCTAGATTTGCCTCTGAAATAATTAGTGTGTTATTTATTATTTTAAAATACAAGCTATTGTATGGAATCCTGTGGCACTAATACCTATACAATGTACAGTTCCAAGAAAGATACACAATCTCCACAGTAAGGTTATTTTCTAGAGTTTCAAGCATGGCCTGCAGTTTGGGGTGCTTCAGTATCTGGGAACGCCACTTCAGGTGTTGAAGAACAGCTATATGCCTGGCTTAACTGTTGTGATGAGGGGTTCAATTGTTCCAAAAATTAAGGCTTGCTTATAAAATTAAGGTAATTTTTACGTTGCTTTTTTAGTCATTGCCATCACTTTCCACAAAAGCTAATTAAAAATTGGAAAGATTGCCCAGAAATAAACCTTTCTACCAGTGGTCATCAGCTAATCCTGCTTTTGAAAAGTGACTTTATAGTGACTTTATTGATACCAAAAAAACCCTGTTACTGTGCTGTTGAGGGGACTCGTTGCTTGACAGTGTATCTGTATTCATAAAATGAGAACTAGAAGTGAATCTTGTGCCTCACTCAATGTGGCTTTTTGGCGGTGAAGACTTCCTCAGAGGCTACAAAAGAGAAGTTGGAGCTTTACCTCTAGTTCTCTATAAAGAAACAAACATCACAACACGGTACTATTTCCAACACAAATGAAGCATACAAAGTGAACCAAATCTTTGCGTCTTAGCAAATATCTTTAGTATTACCAGAACAGTATCATTTAGAACTAGCTACGTGGCTAGAAGTTCCATGGTGGTTAGAATAGCTCTGGGGTTTCTGCTCTTATTTTTGATCACCTCCCTGTTCTGAGCTAAACAGAACTAAAACAGATTTTCTTGCTAATGCCCCATGTAGATGACTTTAGGCTACAGTGAGGATGGCTTCCTGATTCATTGATACATTTCATTGTTCCCTTTGTCAGAGATCTTACAATGTTTTTTGTGTCTGCATGTGCTTTTGCTAGGACATCAAGCCACCATTTTCTCTGATCTAGATCATGGTATCTAAGCGGTAACATGAGTAATGAAAAGAATAATCAGATGAAATAGTATTACTAAAAAAGCATTCTTCTTAAGGAGCATTCTGGCAAGTTACAGTTTTAATCTGATACTTTCCTGAAGTCCTTCAGGCTTACTTATTGTTGGTTCAGGACTTATTTTCTGGGTTTGTTTGAGGTTTGTTTTTGTAATCTTTCCCAGCAATTCCTTTCCTACTAGGCAGTGGCTTTAGAACTACAGAAGAGTTTAATTTTAACTATATACAAAGTCGAGTGTAATTTGAGGCAATATAAGCTTTTTAAGTGCCAGGACTCAGCTGACCCATGCTATCTTTCTCCCAGGTGTGGTGTGTAGTTTTGCACATTGTGCCATCACTAATAGCCATTGTTTTCTGCTAGAAGCTGTAATTGCCCCAAAAGACTGGAACCCTGTTCTCTCTCGTGTGCTTGGCATATATCACTGGAGCCTCTTCCTGAGAATATGGCATTCACAAGTTTTATACCGTGTTAGTTAAAAGAGGATTTGCTCAATGATTCTAAATTACTTTTGATCAGGTTGCAGAGGGAAAGGCAGACTCAGTGGATTCTTATTTTATGCTCCTCTCTATGACTAAATTGACATTACAGATGTGGTAGATTAGTTTTCTTTTTAAGCAAAGGCTGCTGAAGATAAATCCACATCACCTCATCTAAATTAACATTTCTAAAGTAACGACAACTTTGATCATAGTGTAAAGAAATAAGGCAACTAATAAGAAATTGGCAACTGAACAGCAGTGAGATTTAGGGGTAGCAGTGAGGAGTGATGTTCTGTAACAGAAGCAGAACCTAGAAGACCAAAAAAGTATAAAGTGCTGAACACACAAAATTGGGAAGTTTAAATGCATTTTTTACTACTTCTTTGGTCAGTTAGACTGGAGATGTTAATTCTTTTTAAATTGGTTGTTTTGGTTTGTGTGGTTTTTTGTTTTTGGGGGTTTTTTTAACTCGGAATTCATCCCTCAAGTGAATTCTTGGAATTATATGCATATTCTTCCCCAGAGCTGAAATTCCTCCTTTTGTCCATGACCATTTTTAAGATACAGCAATGCATCGATTTTATCATTGTAACCCATCATCTTGCCAATAGGAACAGGGAATACATCTGAAAACTGAAGATACTTTTTCTTCCATGTTATGTAGGTCATTTATGGTAGTGACTGATTGGGGCACTCCTTTCTAGTTGAGATAAACCATTATTTAAAATGAGATACAATTAATCAGTGTTATCTACCTGAATGCAGTCAGCTGCCTTTGCAGGAGCAGTGACTTAATGGAAGGGAACTCTCTTGAAACAAGTAAGGAAAGGAAAAATATAAACTGAAAGTCAGTCGAAAGAGACAGGCCATTTTCTGTGCAGCCAAGTAGCTCCCTGTCTGACTCTGAGTGGCTCCCTCTCTCCTTTTTCTTGCCTACTTCTGAATTTCATCTATTACTGGAGATGAAGGCATCGAAGATGAAGAACATTTACTTGGAAAATAATGGGAATGGCTTTGTACAGTGCATACTTGAGGAATTTTTTTTTATCAGGCTGCAGAAGTGTTGCTACTGCAACTCTCCCCTAACATAATTTTCAAGACATTGCTTTTCTGACTATCATGTGTAATACAGAAACTATAATACTACTAAGTTCACAAATCCACTAAGCTAAGCAGACTGCATAATACTCACTGGTCTTTTTGCACTGTGGTTAACACTAGCTGATTTTCTTTTTAAAATAGCGGTACTGAACTGTTCTAACAGGAAAGCCCATGTTTTTGAAAATGGGGACAAAGGTGGAGTAGCTCTTGCTGACACTAATTGAATCCAAGCAGTTAACTCTTTCCACATTGCCAGACCCCTTCCAAAGCTCTGAAGCTCATCTCTGACTATGGTGCGTTGGGTAAAAATAACAGATAAGCCAACCTTATGGCAATTTTTTGTGTTGCTGTCCTGAGAGTCTTTCTGTACTTTATCCTTTGGCACTTTTTGCAGCCTGCATTAAGATGTTTGCACTTTTGAAATAAGATGTCAAGTATTTGCACTGCCTTGTAGTGAGTCTGTGTTGTATTTATGACATAAATGATGCATCCTTGCTATTTGTCTTTATGAATGGCTGCTTATCCATCTGCAGCATTACGTAGGACTAATTACATCTGCCAGGACATTATAGAAGAGTAATGACTTCTAAGGGACCAGAGCATGAGAACTATCTCCAAAACTTGCCACTACTCATTCAAAAAAAAAAAGGAAGGCAAAACCACAAAGCCTGAAATGAATGTAAATCAATAACGCTGATACTACTTCCTAGTCATGTAACACACATCACTCTGTAAACCATTGTAGGCATGGCCAGCATTATGGGATGTGCTTCTCTAAGCAACTTTGCACAGATCTATTGTACCAATCTCAATCACTGTGCCCAAGAGGAATATTTAACAGTAGCTTTGCTAGCTAGTGCCCTTTGAGAACCACTCTGAAGCAGAACTACTAATAGGAAATTCAAGAGTATGTTAGTAGAGCATGACTGCTCTATTTTTTTTCTCCAGCTAAATAAATTTCCAGGACTTTCTAGATGAGGCTTAAAAATCTCAGTATAATGAACTGGTGCAAAGTTCATAATTTGGCTGTGAAATTTGGAGAGATGGAAGGAGGGTGGAGTGTACAATTACTTTCACGGTTTTCCTGGTAACAAGGAGAGCAGAGATTGTTGGGTTGCTTTGTTCAGTTTTGTTTGTCTTTTTTCTATTAATTCATTCCTTCCTAATGGTTCGTCATGACCTGGATTCATCCAGTTGAACATCCATAAGTATAATGTTGTCAAAATGAATTTACAGTAAACTACTTGCTTTGAGTGCAGTATAAAGGAGGTGAAGACTAATCCAAAGCATATCTGTCAATGTCATACATATACTGTGGTATAAATTCACTGTCCTGATGTTGAGAAATATATATTTAATGGACTCTCTATATTAATGAAACAGGAACCAGCTATTTTATATCACATGGTTTGTGAGATTTTTTTTGCATGATTATCATGAATGCCTTATAAACCACATATAAGTACCTTTTTTTAATCTGAAAAATTACCACAGATGGTTTGATTTGGTTTTGGTTTTTTTCAGGAAATGGTTATTTTACTGCTTCCCCCCCTCCCCGGTATTATAGATAAGTAATACCTGTAATCTGCCAAATAGTTGCGGATGTTTCTTCAGAACAGCATGTTAAGTTCAGTTATCATGTCCATTTCCATTTCTTTAGTTTACCCTTGCAGAAGACTTACAGTAGGACTTTAGTTGACCAATCACTATCACTGGAATAAAAAATTAACCTTCAAAAATTTTTCTAATGCTGCATTATACAGCTTCATTACTGTAGAGCTTCTGCTATATTTTAATCCATATGAAAAAGCCATATATCATGATTGTGTTACAGTTTTGGGTGCAATGATATCCAGTAAAACTATTCCATGTCACTTTATCAGCTACTTCAATTCTTTCCACTTGGACTTAAGTTTTTCCTAATGTTATGTTCAGCTTAGCGATCTAAAAAAAAAGTACGAATTCTCATACAATGGCCTTTTAAAACAAAAAAGGCCATTTAAATACTAATTATCCAGAACTTAAAATTGACCACCTAAATTATAGAATGCTAATACTAAACAAAAATACGTGCTTTAGTCTTTGCAATGTTCTCATCTTTTTTTTTTTTTCCTCCAAACCAGGTTTTTGATTTTAACCTCAGGGAAGAAGATATGGAATTTTTGAACACTATGAATATCAACAGAAAATTAATTCATCTAACCTATCCATTGTGGAAAGGATAATTTAAAACCAGATTGTTCTATACTGCAAAAGTGATGCAACTGAAACATTAATTAATTTTAAACTGAACAGTAGATCTAAATAGTTCTCTTGGGTACTCAGAGAGTACCTAATAAATATCAATCAGTAATCAAAAATCAATATCAATGGTTTGTATTTGCTGTTATGTTAACAAATTAATAAAATAATTTAGTTTACTCTTTTATTTGTTGCTTTCTTACAGAAATACTTACTTTCAGGATTTTCTTTGCTTGCTTGGAACTTTCTGGCATATTCTCCCAGTATGGGTTGAGCTATCTCACAATATAGTAATTAAGTTTCTTCTGCCTGCATGTACTTCATCTAAGGTGTCATTGTAACCCATTTGAACAGATTAGTTTGGGGTTTTTTCCTTACAGATTTTGAAAAATATTAGTTACTTAAGGGCACAGAGATAAGAATGTGCTACAATGCATGTAAATCTTGAAAAATTATTCAAAATATGAAATCTTTGTGCCAGGATTGCATCTGGATCTGATTTTTTATGCTGTTTTTTTAAACTTCTTCTAGTCATGAGAATTTTGAGGGTTTCTGCAGGCCACTCTTGGTGCTTTCTTGGTGAGCAAACCTGTTCTGTTGGTACTATTTCAAGGATCTCCTGTCTTGACCTAGTACATCAGGGAGGAATGGCTCTGGTTTGTGGCCTAAATTGCAGCAGAATGAATAAAAGTACCTTTTGTTTATATAGATAAAGATTTTTGAAGGTGCAGAAGGTTGGGAAAATCCTTTGCTAATCTGTCTTGTGGGGGTTGTCTGTATTTTTTCAAGATGAATAATGTTCAGACACTCCTCTGATGCAATTGTGAGTTGTCCAGCAGTGCTAGCACCAAGTACAGTCTTCTGGTGGTGTCAGAGGCCACCGATCTATTAGTATGCAGGCTTTGGGAGGACCCCAGCTTGCAACTTCTTTTCTGACGAGATCAAAGCATTTTCCTGCAAGGAAATTGCCCTGTGACTAGCCAAGTTTCTGAAATCCCCACCACACTAAGTTCTTACAGGAAGTTCCACAAGAATGTTGGTTGTCACAGGCAGTCGTCTTTTCTTTTTGTTTTGTTTAGTTGCCATTAAACATGACGTTTTGCTTATCCTAAAAACTCAAATATCTAAGAGCATATACATATTCAAGATCCCTGTGGACAAAACTGTCTGCCTGTTTATGCTTGTGGACATGTTGGAGAAACATTTCTTTTTAACTAGTTTACTCGGGTCAAGTGGCTCTTAAGTATCAGTTTGGTGTCCTGATGTGTGCAGCTCTCCCACTGGCATTTGACAGCACTTAGTTCTGGTTAATTCTGAAATGGTGCATGAGTAACATTGCATTGTCCTTTCTCCTTATTCTGACTGTAGGCAATTCCAGAGTTGAGCTCTCAAAGAAGCTGTATATACCCTGGATTTCTGTAGTGCTTTTCAGAGAAGTACAAGCTTAACGTCACACCTGGCAGCTGGGGAGGTACTAAGAAAAGAGTTCTTGTTCTGTTGGTGGGGATGGAGTATAACCCTGGTGTAAATCACCTCACTAAACACTTACCAGCATACTTTTGGTAGAGTTGGCGTGACCAACCTGCATTTACCTCTGTTTGTGTTTCAGCCCTTGCAAGCAGGCTACAACCTGTGCAGCTGAGCCACCTTGACCTGTCATTTCTGAGGTTTTAGACAACCTTCGGTGCCAATCCATCTGATCTGGCTTCATTTGCCTGAGAGGAATGAAGCTGTATTTCAGTTTCCTCTCTGCTGAGTTGTCAAAGGGGCTATAAATAAGTGTGGTCATTAAGTTTAATGATGCTTTTTGTGATACAAATACACAAATGTTTGGAGTGGAACTGAATTTGCCTAGGTATTTCACACAGCCTCTGACAAATAATTTGTTGGATGTCACATCTCTGAGTTGGAGCCCTCTCAGTTGGTTAACCAATAACCTAAACATGAAAGCCTGTACATCTGACTACTGAAACCCTGAGTCATTCTATCCATTAATTAAAGCATGTTCCTTTAATATGGTCCTTTTGCTTAAAGGTACGTGAGAATTGTTTCCTAGAGGAAAGTGCCTAATGAATGCACTTTTTTTAGTATTTTCTATAAATTAGCTAAATAAGGGAGAAAGCTTGAAATATCTAGGGTATGGCAGTTGCGGGGGATGCATATGTCAACCTCAAGCATGATTTATTTTGCATGCCTTTTCTGACAGTTGTAATTTAACGGCTGTATTTTCCTCCAGGCTCTCAGGAGGCTAAACATCTTTTCAAGTTTCTAGCTTTGTGGTGGAAGAGTAAATGTCTGTTTGCCAGTGTAATTTATCTGAGTCATTCTGGGAGAGGCGTGGAGCAATTGAAGCATGACTATTAGCATAAATAAGAGAGGGTCGCTCTTCCTGAGGGTTAGAGTTACTGTTGCCCTCTTTCAGAGGAGAGCTGCTTCCCCGTAACAACTGCTGCTGCTAATTGACTGGTTCGATGCTATGAACTAAAAGACCTAATGTATTGAGCTCTGGTCTATCGTGATATTCTTTTGCATTTCAATTGGAGGTAGACAACAGAGCAAGGAAGGAAGAGGAAAATTTCTGCAGTAAACAGCAGTAAATTACCAACAGAGTTAGGATTTCACATACACTGAGGTAGTTTTAAGTTTAAAGAGAGAAGGAATTATAAAACCTAAACTCACATCTTCTTTCTTAGTCTCTCTGTAATAGCACTGTTACCACTGTAAGTAGTTGTCATTGCCAACTTTAAAAAAAAATATATATATCCACTTTTTTCACACTTTCAAACACGTAGGTATCTTACAGTATCATTGGGACCTTCAAAGACCTTTTTTTTGCATGTGGAAAGGCCAAGGCAGGGTTGTGTTTGACAGGGGCATGAAGTGCTGGCTTCTGCCTTCCCCGTGCGCGGGCTGGCGCCCAGCCCTGCCCCGCGGGCT
>JMFS01111668.1:0-10148 GCA_000699545.1 Podiceps cristatus | reverse complement strand
CACCAGGGAGGGGAGGGGGGAGTGAGCAGCTGTGTAGTCCAGTTACCATTAGGGGTTAAACCATGACACACATATTTTTTTTTTAAGTAATTTACCTTAGGTCAGTCTCAGAACACTAACTTTTAAACATGAACCCAGCTGCTGCATGTAATGATTAGATGAAAAGTAACAAAACAATAAATAGGAAGACTTCTGATCTCAGGTTAGGGATGAGAAGGAAGCAGCTTGCTTTGAAATAATTATTTTACTGCAGAGCAGAAATGGCATAATGAGAACTTCACACTGCCAGAAGCTGTAACCCTTGATTGCTGGAATACACCTGTCACATTAAAAATGACACATTGCCAATAGATTGGTATTGCTGCAGTAATCACAGACCTCACATCTGTGCTACGCTTGCCCAATTAAGGAGATGCTTAGTGCAAGTCTAGGCCAAGGTTAATGAAGTTATTTAATATGCTTTATTGCAGCAGAGTTGTTCAAAGAAATAAATGCAAAAGTACATTAAAACTTACTATTCTAATTGACAATAGAAAAAGTTGAAAAGCCAGAACCTGTTGCTCTAACACACCATCTTTAAGAAACCATTTCACAGAAATACAGGTAGTTTAACCAAGTTGTTCTGTTATAGCAACATACTTTAAAGATAAATGCTTAAGCCAAACCAAAGAAAACAGTTTTCATCATGATGCTGATTAGGGAAAACAAGCTTAAGCACATCTTCAACGCAGATGACATTTCTACATGAAATCCCACATCTCTACACAAAATCCCACTCCTGTGAGCATGAGGTGGGCAGCCTTCATTGTATCTCAGCTCTCTAGTATACATCTCCAAATATAACAAACCTAAGTGATACTTGCAAGCCTGGAACTGTAAATGGGATTGTAGCTTCCAACAGGAAGAACAACTGGCCTAAGACTGAGCTATACAGGTTCAAAACAAAAGAGAGTCCTTTCATTGCTCGTAGTGTTGACTCAACAAAATACCACCTTATGTAGAAACTTGCTTGTAAACGTCCACATTTTAGAAAGAAGGGAGTAACATACTGAAGTTTCACCGAACAGTATTTCATTACTGTGAATATCTGCATTAACTTGGTTGTAATGCATTTAAGTATTTGGACATGCTTCTCTATCTTGATGGTGGGACAATCTTGAGCTCCGGAAATAAATACCTTACGGTTAAACATCAGAACCAGTCAGAACCCATTTGAAAAATCCTTTCTTGTCACTCTGAAGACTTTAGGAAGTTCAGCATAAAACACATTATGCAGTTCATGAAGATTTAAGAACTGCTTTAATACTTGTACAATATTCTAGAAAAATCCTAAAGCAGATCAGATTACATCAGATTAAACACACAATCTATGTAGTCTCTACTGGATAGAGAGTGTCTTCATCTCAATTATTCATTGGGGTGTGGAGGGTTTGGTTTTTTGGGGGGTGGGGGGCCTTTCTCAAGGAAAGAGGAAACTTCACTAACATTTGGTGACAGGAGAAAGGGAAGAGTTATTAGCAACCTTCTGGCTGAATACAGCAGAAGTGAGGCTAAAAGCAAACAGCAATAACAACAAGGAGACTTAGAAATGTCACAGGTCCAAGAGCAGCCCATGTCATTATGGACTCGCAGTTTTGTGACTGGACAGGAACACAAGGAAAAGAAAAGTAACGGGGTACTCCAGCAGGCAGCATGTTCCCAGAGCTAGGGATTGCCTCTTTCTTTTTGTTTGTGATTTGGTTCTTTGGTTTGGGTTTGTTTTTTGGTTTTGTGGGTTTTGGTTGGTTTGTTTTTTGGGGATTTTTATTTTGTGGTTGGGTTTTGGTTGGTCAGTTTTTTGTTTGTTTTGTTTTTTAGACTTTGTATAAACTATTTGAAGCAGATGAGGAACACATGGAAGCCTGCCTAGAGCCAATATTTTCATTTTACCATGAGCCCTGACTAGAGGCAGCATAGGGCTGTGGTGCACTGGTGCAGACTCAAGCCTGCTAGACTTGATGTTGAGGAGAAAAAAAGAAAAAATAAAGCAAGAGAAACGCCATGTGTCTCATACTGACAATGTCAAGCAATCAAAAATCATTAATCAGGCTCAAAAGTACCATAATTTCAGCTTAATAAATTTGAAACTTGAGGTAAAACAAACCCAAAAATCTGATTAATTTTACTTTGCTACATGTTTTGAGAAGGTCTTAAGATACTGTTTTCTTGGCAACTCACTTCTTTACCCACAGCGACAGCAGCATGAATACAAGTACTGCCATTCCCAGTGACCTGTGATAATTTGGGTTCCCCTGTTTGAGAACACATCAGATTATAACTTGGCCCTACACTGTTATTAAACCTCCCTGAGAAGCACTGATTGGCATGAAACCTTTTACAAGGAAGTTACAAAAATAGCAGCATCAGAAGTTTAAATAATAAAACCCCTACAAAACACCCTTCATTTGCAGCACTGCTTCCATGCTCCCCACACCCCAACACACTGTACTTACCACTGCACACAAAACTGCACTTACCTCTGGTGCCAATTTCCCTCCCCTCTGATCACAAGAAAAAAAGTATGAGGTTTTGCAGAAGGAAGAAGAGAAATCTATTTGATCTTGCAGTTAGATTTCCAAGTGTCTCACAAGAGGAATAGGAAGACTTAATATTACAAATATCAAATACCCAAAAGAAGTATTTTGGCAAAAGATCCTTGAGGCAAAAGATCATTTTACTAAATGTCCTGCTGCGAGATGCAACTGGGGGATTTGAATGGGTTCGTGACTACCCTATGGACTTGAAGTCCATAGGAGTTCACTGGATTCAGTGAGCAGGAGGTTGGACCTGTGCATCTATCTAGGGCAACATAGTTCAGAAATAGATGCCCTAGAATTGCCCGAAGAAATGTAGACTTATTTTCCGCCCTATGGCATTTGTTTGTCTAGATTGGGCAGCTAATTGAGCAAACCACTAATAGATATGATTTTGGTAGGTATGACTAGATTTAGAAGATAATTTTTTGACTGAAAAAGCTATCATTTGAATGGTAGCAGGTAACAGGAATGTTATTAGTCTACTGTTCGGGAAAAAAAAAAAAAAAAATCACACTTCCAATGAAGTCTTCAAATCATCTAGCCAAATATTTTTCTTTCTGTACATATAGATTGAGTTAGTACTATGTACAAAGCATTTCATGCCTCCTCACGATCATTTCTCTGTGTCTCACTACCATTTGGCAATAACCGAGATAACCACAGAATAAATTAAACACCAACAAAACCTATCAAGATGAATGAAGAACTTCTGTAGTACTTATACTGTTGTAATATGAGCATACTAACATAGAGTAAAAAAAAAAAAAAAGAGTCACTAAGCATAACTTGTTGTAACTACATTAATTTTCTAATCATTTGAGCCTGAAACATTAGTTGGTGCCAAAAAAGAGCTTCATGAAATAAGGAAACCCACCACAACTGTGAATCCAATCATTACAGTTTTAATGGATATGAAGCCATTTCTGCAGACTTAGCTCACTGGGCAGTTTTGTATTTGCATGCTGCATTAAACACATACACTTACAATTCCCAATTGCAAGGAAAGCAGGTATTTTTAATATTCCCTTTTTTTAAGCAGTTCAACCTATAGCATCCCATTGTGTTATACATTGCCAAGTAAAAATAGCGTTATCAGCCTTTATTAGATATGCTGCTATAAACAAAGCAGTGCCAAGCACAGAGCACAAAGATGCTGGCACCTTGCTGCTGAGATGCCTGCAGCTATTTATGGGGCAGGCTGTCAGTCATGAGAATATTAAAAAAATGTTTTAAATTGTGACAAGGAGGATCATGTTAAGCTCCATGTAAGGGACATTGTTTTCTACAATTTATATCCCTATTACTTTATTTTTCCTGTATTAAGGATAGAGAAGGCTATCTGGGCAACAGGGATTAACAAAGACAGAGAAAAAAATAAAGATGCATTTCCAATGTTTTGTTATTAGGTCTTACCAAATAATTTAATAAGTTGAATTTTCCTATTAATGCAATTGAAAGTTTAATGAGCTTCTTAATTTATGAGTTCACTAGGCTTGAATTATAAAACAATAACACAAGCTGCACTTTAATTGCCTGAGTGAGTCTGAAGATGACAGCGTGTTTAGGCTTTCACTTTAGCATCTAATCTAAATATATTAACAAAAAGCACAAAAATCATTGCAGTTGTTCAGAGACAGGACAGAATTAATTATTTTTTGTGACAAACAAAACCCTGCTATTAAACCATTATCCTTCCTGTTATATTCCACATTGTGGTGGAGAACATCCAAGCTCTTTGCTTAATATTAATAAAGTTTTGTGGCACCCTTGAGAGCTTGTTAAGAAAGCTTACTCCCACTAAACCAATAACCAGAAAAGAGATCAAGCTGGTAGTATCATGAAAATTTAGGGTCCGAGCCAGGTCTTAGAAGGTACTGAATGTACTCAGCTCTTTTAAATGTGCCTGGAGCTGTAGACACATCTCTCTTCAGAAGACAAAGTGTTCTTTACCCTGTTTTGTGATACTGCGCGGCCTTCTTCCTGAATGGCTTTCCCATTCATTTCAAGGCTTCCTGGGGCTATACAGTTACCAAAAAGGTCACTGTGCTGCCTATTACGGGTCAGCAAAAGCATTACAGCTGGGAGCCCCTGTAGTCTAACACAGGGCAGTTTCATACCATGACTTAAGCTCTGCCTGAACTACACTGCATAGCAAACAAGCGTGCAAGGCAACAGCTGGGCTCAGCTTGCTCAGGCCAGATCCCATCAGTACAGACCCTCACTACAGCAGCCTAGTCACAAAGGATATTTTCCATATGAAACTCAGGTTTTGAAATTTATCTCCCATCTCTCCTATGAAGACAGACTGAGCGGGTTGGGGTTGTTCAACCTGGAGAAGAGAAGGCTCTGAGGTGACCTTATTGCAGCCTTTCAATACTTAAAGGTGGCCTATAAGAAAGATGAGGAAAAACTATTTTGCAGAACCTGCTGCAATAGGACAAGATGTAATGGTTTTAAACTAAAAGAGGAGCTACACAGGCTAGATATATGGAAGAAGTTTTTTACAATGCAGGTGGTGAAGCGCTGGTACAGGCTGCCCAGAGAGGTGGCAGAAGCCCCATCCCTGGAAACATTCAAGGCCAGGCTGGACGGGGCTCTGAGCAACCTGGTCCAGAGGAAGATGTCCCTGGTCATTGCAGGGGGTTGGACTAGATGGGCTTTGAAGGTCCCTTCCAACCCAAACCATTCTATGATTATCCCAAATATAATTTTTCCTATCAGACAGATATTAAAAATAAAAAAGAGAACATTAAAAATTAACAGTTTTATGCTGTTTCAAGACAGTTTAACAATAGTGTTAACTACCAAATTGTTACATTACATAGGACTTGACATGTTGGGATAACTATTTTTTTAAAAATAGTTTGTACTGTCTTCAAAACAGAAAATACAATATGAGGTGTTTTAATTTTCTTTGTGTATTAGTAGATAGGGGGAGAATTGGTTGGTGTGGGGATTTTTAAACATATTATGCATTGATACTTCTGATAGTCATAAAAATTATATTCCAGGAAACACTATTATAACAGAAACCAAATATTCCCAAAATGAAAGTTTCTCAAGTTAATCTGGTGTCTCCATTTCACTAAAAATTACATTCTGATCTTGAGTCAAAATCCTGTTTTCAGCTGGATCTTAACGGGAAAAAGCAGTACAGTAAGATTTTTATTTTGTCCTTGGGAAGGCAAGGTTATTGCTTAATTACATCTACCTTCGCACTTTGACACCTAGAAAGCCCTATTCATAAATCTGAGTTGTTATTGTACCTGTCTGTCAGTCTTCCCACCAGGTGGTGGTGAAGGTTGGGCAGACCCAAAAGTCTGAGTTCAAGTTCATTCCAGTCCAACACAAATCAGCTACTTAGGTGGCGTATGTTAACTCTCACTTGTTTGACAACAGTTCTCTCTCCAAGAGGACAATTGGTAAGTTTTTTTGCCACAGATGTCTAGAAACTTTAAAAAAAAAAAGAGTAGATTTCTGGACTTTCTAGTTTCTATAAGAAAGTGTGCATCACTTTTTCAGTCACACTGGCTATGCTATCAGACAATTTATTGCAAGAACACAATAAACTCACTGCAAGTCATCAAAATGGCATAAAGCAGTTCCTACTTCAGGAGACAATCCACCTACTTCAGATGTTTACATGCACCATTGTTGGAACTCAATGATCTGGAAGGCTGTAGATCACTGATTGATCATCTAACATTACTTAATTTACTACCATGACAAGCAAATTGTTTATATCAGTCAACATACTGATTTTTTTTTTTAAAGGGCTATTTCTAGTTTTTGTAGACATGCTCAGAGTTTGCGAAGGGCAGGAAAAGAAGGATGCTGTTTACAAGCATTAGTATTTAAACTGCCTTCCCCAGCCTGTCCCTTTCCCCTCCTTCTCCCTCTAAAGAAAACATATAGGGAAGAACAAGAACAGAAGTAGTTGCAGGGCCTAACAGTGCCATTTGTCACTGCCAAGATTCATCACTGATACAAGATTACAAGAGGGAACAACTGAAAGGTTAAGGATTTATCTAGAACATCTGAAACGGATATTAAACCGAGATTTATAGCGAAGTGCTTAATTAAAATTAATGTTTACTGTCTTAGCTATTGTAATACTGCAAAACAGAAACAAACTTGTTCCTTTCCTAGAAGCCACCATTGACCTCTTCCACTGGTTAGTAACACCTAAGAGCAGGTACATATTCTTAATATTTTGTATTTTGACATTGCTGGGCAAAAACTTAAAAGAGAAGAAACATGTTCACAAGACTGGAGCACAGTAAGTGCAGGTGCAAAGGCTTCTAGAGAACAGGTTTTAAGTGCCTAAATGTGGTTCACTGCTGAGACTAAGACCCTATGAGCCATAAAGATTTTTATAAAAGCTAATAAAGGCAGCTTTATTGGTTTTGTAGAGCCATCATCAGCATTTTCCTTTCAATTTCTATCTAACGACATGCTTTTTAAAAGAGTTATAGGCTTGTAAAGATCAATGAAAAAATAACGGACCATAAGCAGAAGTATTACAAGCCTAACAACTTCATGCCCAGGCTGTTACGCAGGTTCGCCTTAACCTGATGAGAGATGGTGGTACTACTACAAGCTTCCTTTCAGAAAGCGAGCCACATAAAATAAACAGGATTTTCTCTTTCACTGCATAACCTGGTTATGAATTACATAAAGTTCTAGAAGAATACCATTTTTTAAAATATGAAGTTGCAAAAACAAAGGCTTTAATGTACATTAAAAATAGTAGCTTCAGTTATAAAAAAAGAAAAAAATCATTAGATTTTCATGTTGTGCTTTTTGCAGTAAGTGTACCTTATCTGTTTTTCCCTCTGAGTTTGGACAATGAAAACCAACTGTTTCCTGCTGTTATTAAACTGTTTAACAAGGCTTAGGTTCAATGCTGTAACTTACTGTCTAAAGCACTACATAGATTTTTATTTAAAATAACTTTTACCTGGAATGAAATCAGCAGTATTCTTATAAAAATATAGGATATGATGTGTTCATTACTACCTGTCTCAATTTCAATAGAAGTAATGCATAAAAGGGAATTTTTATTCAATAGTTTTGAACTAGTAGCAGTATTCTACATGTCATGAATATCTAAACATTTGTGTTAAAGGAAACATTAAATACAGATAAATATAATTGAGACCCGTTGAAACAAATAGGATTCTTCAATTGACCCAGGGTTTCTGTATTACTTTAGTATTCAAGATTTGTCTAATTCAATAACAAGTGAACTATGGTTCCTCAGCCCTTGTGTAGTTTTAAGGCAAAAGAAATCCCTATCTGGATTTCTAATTATTTGCAAGCTTATTCCTTAAACCAAGCCACACGCAGATAGGGGAAGTCAGAAAAACGTTCAAAACTTTAGAAATCCTAACAGGCACTTTTCTCAAGATGTTTGTATATATGCATTTTGGTTCTTGCAATGCCCTTAGGGTGTCGAAAGAGAAGAAAGCGAACCCTGAGAACAAGAAGGTGGCAGAGTTCTGTGGGGAAAATTGGTGCACAGCAATAAAACAGAGTAATTCCCTTTGGAGGACTCACAGAGAATTATAGTTTCAACAAAGATACTACAGCTCATTTTAGATCTCTGTAGCCTTAATATAAACAGGAAAGAATTTCTTTACATTATCTTACTGACAAAGGTGAAATCATCACTAAAAATTACTGGAATAGGTTTATTTCAAACAGTATTAGTTATGCACATCTTCAGAATATGACCAGAAAGCAGTATTTATAAAAAAGGAAAACATTAAAACCTCTTGATTTAATAGCCAAATATCCTATGCACATCCAAATTAGTTTGAAACACTCTAAAGAATCAAATAAAGCTTACAAGCCTCCACACTAAAAATCATAAGTGGTTCATATATACATAAATTAATGTTTGCAAGGTATATTTCTTTTCTCCACATCAGTTAGCCCACTGTGACACTTTAGGTGTGACAGGATGCAAGGCCAACCAACTACCTAATGGTATTTGAAAATCTATCCAATCAAAGGAGCATGCAGAGTAAGAGCATTGAGAAAATGTCTGTGTCAGTAGTGAGTTTGTCCATCACCATTAACTTATAAACACAGACAGAACTTGCAAGAAATTCCAAGATGAAAAAAGGTAGCACAAAATAGGACAGAAAACTTTTGGGCAGAAGTTGGGGGGGAAGAGAGGGGAAGTCATTCCTTGTTCAAAAGCACCACCTGTGATCAGCAATATAATCCTCACTTAGAGAGGCCACCATTATAATGTTTGCAGAGCACCAGCCACTGACGTTCTTGGTCAATCAGTTAACATGCACTGCACTCCTTTCAGAAAGGCACATTCCTCCTATTTTATAGCTGTGGACACTGAGGCAGAGGGATTTAGTGATGAACCCAAGCCTACAGACCAAGTGAAGCATGCTACGCTCATAATTTCATGTCACATAGGCTTTGAAACCTACTATCTTGCAAATTGTTGGAAATTAAGCTGATTTAAAACATAATCAGCAAGACACAAAATGAGTGTTGCCGATGTTAAGTAACAAACTCAGAAATTGCCTGACCCATACCTAGCCATTTACTAACAGCAAACTACTTAAGGATTTTTCTTCCATTAATTCACTCCAAGACAGAACCTGCATTTACAAGCATAATGGAGCTATGGGTCCACATTTAAGAGGTAGTAAACAGATCAGATCAAGCTTCCTATAATTTTAATAATTTGATTTTATTTATCTAAGATATCTTCTTCTTTTGTAAGACTATAAGCCCTGCACCATGTATAAACCATGCAAGTGAAAATGCAGGGGTTTTTTAAGTTCCTTCATACAATTGGCAAGAGATTCTCCCAGGAATACACTCCAAAGAATTTCACTTTTGTGCACACAAACCAAATGCACAAGCAGTTATGGGAAGGGATTTAAGGCCATGCTACCATGTATTTTCTCAAAATAAATGGAATCTTCGTGTTCTGTATAGCAGAAGGTATAGAAAAGCGATCTGCAATTGCATGTGGTGTGCCTTTGCAAGTGTTAGCTCATTTCAGCTCCAAAGAAAGTTTAGAGCATCTGTGAAAACAGAAGCTGAGATTGCACTAAAAGCATAAAACCAATTCCTGCCAGAAGGCCTTAGTTGCTTTAAGATGAAAAAGAAAATCTAAAACAGGAGAGGGGGGAGGGAGAGAAGCAAAGTTAGATTTGCATCAGTAAACACAGGTAGACATTTAAATTCATTCTAAATGATGATGCAAACAATTTTATTTCTGACTGTCTTTATGTTATAGTTTTTGACATCTTCACTCTTTGGATAGTTAAGGTTCCTCGTACAGGGCATTATGACATTTTAAAAAGCACTGTCCCTTTTTGATGCAAGGGGAAAGGGTTGGAAAATACTAAGAGTGAGTGAAATAACAATGTTCTCCATACATCTTCCTGATGGTTTTAATTTTTTTTGAGGCAGAGACAGAGAAATGAAAAACTGTGACCAAAACTTTATTCTGAGTATTTTTAAATTTAATTTCTTTTCCTAAAGTTCTTGCAGAAACCAAAAAGGTGTCGTGGTTTAACCCCAAATGGTAAC
>KL282974.1:857-13917 GCA_000699545.1 Podiceps cristatus | reverse complement strand
CCCCTCACCCCCTCCCCCGAACAGCACAACTCCCACCTAGACGCTAAAGAATGTAACTGCTTGTTTCCTATGACTGGCATACAGCTCTGGGAAACGACTCTCTCTGAAAAGCAACATCAAACCTAGCCCTTCATTACTGGATTGGAGCCCTGGCAGAAGGGCTGTAATAGTCAGGTCTTCAAGTTAACAAGAGAGTGACAAACTACTCTTAAGTATGTTAATTAACACAGTAGGAGAAAAAAAAAAAAAAGTGGGGAAGGGAAGAAGGTTGTAAGGGGATTGTAATTTTCTCAAGTATCCCTTAAATGCCAGAAGGAGCCTTCAATTACCAGGAATACCAAAGCTTCCCAGAAAGGAGAGAACTCACATACATACTCAAGATCTCATTTCTTGAAGAGTTTCTTGGTTCCATAGGACAGTACACACCAAGACTACCTGGAATCCAAAGCACTTTGGTGTGAATCAGATCCTCTGCAACTCCTGGAAGTCCAGAACAGAATCAGAGCAATGTTTCTGGTTAGCATCTGAGTTTCCAGAGGCCAAAACAAGGAGGTGGTAGCAGGGGCTTTGTCTGTGGCTGACTAGACAGCTTTTCAGACAGAACCCAAATGAGTACAGCAGTCTCAGATTTATTCTGAAGTTATTTACCTACTATGCAAAGCATTTCCAACAGCTTAGGTATATTAAAAATACAGCCAAACAGTAGCTCCATTCAGTTTGATGTTATACTGAATTGCAATACTATGTCATGTTAAACCGTCCAACAGCATACTGTATATACAGCGTACACATATATATACACACTAGCCCTTCAGAAGCATTTTAATAGACCACAAATATGCACCTACATATACATATGTATGAACAGTTACCTGTTGTTACAGAAAGTTACCAAAAGGAAAAGAATCTGTATGCAGATTTCTTGCAATAAAAGTATAGGTAGCAAGGCCTTGAAGAAGCATGGCTTGCCATAGCACAGCAGAGCATATTAACAAGCCATCTGTTCATTAAAACAAGCTCAACAGGACTCCACTCCTAGCTGCGGAGATGCTACCTACACCATGTCCCTTGATCAAGCAGACAGTTGTTGGATATTGGCAAAGTCTTGCCACATCCCTTTCAGAGAACATGTTACATGTCTCTGCCACCACCACAGTCTGAATGGAAAAACTGCTTTCCCAGGAGGCTGCGCCTTTGAGAAGAATTAGTCACACTAACAAGCAGCCCAGAGTCGGGTTCCTCCAGCTAGAGATATGCAGACATAACCAATGCTATTTGCTTAATGCTCTCAACTTCTGCTCTCAGCTCAGAGAAAGATGCATTCTATTTCCAGGAACACAAACACTGAAGAACGAGAAATTTGTTCTCAGATAGACAACTGCCTCTTGAAAACAAGGCAAGAGCAACATTTCTCTCTAGTCCTTTGCAGGCAAGATTACTAGTCTTTCAGTCTCTCCCCCCTTACCCCTGCTACGTTTCTCACTTCAAACAGAGAAATTATGAAACAGCTGTTGCTTTTGCCAGCTTTGTAAAAGGCAGGGAACAGCAGTCAGAAGAAGGAGCAGCAGGGGAACAAGACTGCAATATACTCCAGGTCCCATCTGTTGAGAATGGGTAACAGGAGACAGAGGGCAAGGAGACAAATAGCAGCTCCAACATACAGTTGAGCCAAAGAACATAAGATAGGTGGTGTGAAAAGAGCTGTTCAATATCCAGCAACTGCAGCAAAGGAAAGGACAAAACTCTTCAAAGTTAAATACACAACATTAATCAATTCAGTATTCTGATAGTGTTCATGAGCAAGTCAATTAATACACTGTGCAGCCAGTATTTTGGCTTAGTTGTTTCTCTGCCATGTGGCAAACTAGACAAAGCAGATGGTCAATAAGCTCTGTTAAACTGTCAGGGCCAGCTATTATGAAGAGACACAAAACGGCTCTCTGCTAGATCCAAAATTTTTAAGCTAAATCTCAGCAACCTCCATTCAGTTCCTCCTCCTAGAAAAGCTGGCATCAAAAGAATCAAGATTAAACTAATAACTTTCCCAAAGCTTCAATGCTGAAGTTTAGAGCATGACAGGTCCCATGCTAAAAGATGCTCAAATTCATTAAAAGTCACAAAAATGTGAGAATAGCCAGTATCATTTGCACTACACTAAAAAAAAAAAACCACACTGGCTTGTGAAATCAGATGGTTTGCATCTTAAAAAAAAAAAATAGTGTAGCACTTAAGTCAGGAGAGCTAAGATAGAAGTTGAATATTCAACTCCCCAGCCTTTGAATTCTTAACAGGGGAACCAGCACAACATAAGTCTTATTTGAAAGGATGAATCAGTTAAGTCAAATTTCAAAATACTTTCTGCTCTTCACCAAAAAAGTTGTTGTTACACTTAAACTCTAAAACAATCTCAGTCACTTTACATTACATGTACCTCCAGATAGTACTTTGATCAGCACAAAGACAGATGCTCTGAACAAATAACCAAGGAGAGTTCAGCAAACAGCAGGAGCTTTGCCGGGTTAGAGGAGAAGGTTTCTGGCAGGGCATGCAGCTACACTTTGTTTTGTTCTGCAAAAATCCACCTCTTCCCACCACAGTAGCCTCTCCACCCACTCACTGAGATACATTCCTGTAGGGACATTCACATAGGGGTGTTGTTCTGAGGTGCCTCCAGAGACAAGTGTTCACATTTTGACAAAAACATGCCTCTGCCTCCCCTTTCGCTTCCCACGACGGCAGGCTTTCCTTCAAGGCCTTCAGGTGGTATAGTTTAACTTCTGTGTTTCACCTGAGGAAAAGCACACCTCAGTTTTAGAGCGGAGCACTGTTAAAACAGGCCTAATCCCAGCTGCAGCAGACTCGGCCAGCAAAACACAACGCTCATGCAGCCCTGGGGCTCCAGAGCTCTTACGAGACAAAACAGCACATAAGGAGACTGGTATTTCTACAGTGCCCAAGCAAGGTACGTTGCTGTTTACCTGAAGACAGGAAATTCCGCTTTCCCAAATAAAAGCGGCCAAACCTCTACAGCAGGAAACTAAGAACAACTAACTTTTATTAGCCTCTAGTACAACAGACTAACATCTTCAACAGAGCCAACCAAATAATGAGTTTGCTTAGCATAAGGTAAAAGTGATTTATCATATTTTAAGGCAAACTTTGACCACTCGAAGGCTCATGCATCTACATCCATAGGCTTCAATCCCACCTACATAGGGTGTCACATTAACTATCACAATGCTAGCAAGTTTTGCTCCTAGAGCCATAAGGAACCCAGGTGATGCCAGCATACTGCTCCCTGGCCATATAACAGCTAAGCACAAGACGTGCCTCTGCTTTACCACTACATCTAGCTAAAGTAGCTAAACTTTGCTTATAATTTAAACTTTTTGAGCCCAGTTCTCCACGAAACCCCATAAGGAGAATCTAGAAGCTTAAAAATGTCTCCCAGGCCCCAGAACACATGGAATAGTGTTGCAAAAACACTATAGTTAGAAGTTGGTTTGATGATGCATTTCCTCACAGCATTTTAACATTTACGTTTACAGTAACTGAAAGGCTCCCTTAACAGACAAACTTCCAACTTTACTTGAGTCTTGAGAGGGTGTCCAGTGAGCTGATGCTCCCCATCTCTGCAAACGCATAAAAGGCAAATTCTTGTTCTTCTATAAAGCCACCTTTATGTTCACAAGCAAAATATTATCAGTTAAACCTTCTGCCACCAAGAACCTTTTCAGGATCCAAAATGGCCTTCACCTTTAGCATGCTACTTTGAGGCCAGCCACCTCAAATGAGAGCTGTAGACTACCAACAGCTTTTGGATGGATCCTGTACCAGCTCACTTGGGTGCATTACAGTCACCATCACCACACTTCTCAGCACCGCATTTTTCAGGCAGCGCTCTCTCTCATTTGTGTACAGCTTTAATTTTAGTTGCTTGGTCTGGCAAAAGCTCCTGTAACAGCTGCCAAAGTAATTTTAATCCTAAATTTCCTGGCATCACTCAGAAGCTGCTGGCAAGAGAAATTAAGGAGTCAAGAGACAATTTAGACAAAAAAAGTTGATCTGTCTCATGATTTGTGTGAGATGGGCTCAAAATTTCTATGTCTTGAACTCAGCCAATACAATATATTTACAGCAAGAAGCCAGACCAACTTGATCAAGCATTAGGTGTGGCTGTAACAGCATAGGTTTCCTCCTGGACAACACTGACTGGTTTCCAACCTCAGGCAGACTTTCAAGGAACCATTCAAAGAATTTACCTGGATTCACACTTCAGCTACTCATTCCTGTGAGTTTCACTCTCCTTCCACTATCTTGCCTCTTTAGAAGCACCTGGAGATTAGCCTTCTCCTTCCTTCACTCTCCCTACTTTCAAACACACACATTGATCACGTGGCAAACAGAATTCATGCACATGAAGCCACTTAGTGTGTAAACAGTTGTACTTAACTCAAGAGCAGCCATCTTCCAGAATGAGACCTTTATCATCTGATAAAGATCATTTGTGTTGGGCAACATTTTAAAGCAAAGCTACAAAATTATTATTTTTTTTTTAAACACACCAAGGCCCAGGACTCACATGTCTACCATCCATCTACAGTAAACAGAAGACAGGGAGCATCAAGAAATTACAGCATAGAGGTCTGTCTCAGGGCAGGTAAATCTTACTAATGGTATCTCTCATATACCTGCATGGAAGACCTGTATCCTCCTGTTACAGGAGTGGCTGAAGTTCACTGCTGCCATTTTTGATCCTGAAGGCAACATACACCATTATCCTAGTGTCGTGGTTTAACATCGACCAGTAACCAGACCATGCAGCCAACGCTCACCCCTCCCCTCCCCAGAGGGGTGAGTAGGAGAATCGGAGAGACAGAGCTCGTGGGTTGAGATAAAAACACTTTACAAGGACAGCAAAGGAAAAGATAAAAATATATTAATAATAATCAAATATAACAGAATATATAAAATGAATGATGTACAATTTCTCACCACCCGACAACCAACACAGCCCATCCTGAGCAGCAGCCAGGGAGCAGGGATATTCCCCCACAGCCATCCCAGAATAGCAAGTTCCAGAGAGAGCAAGAGGGAACAGATGGACGAACAAATGAACAAACAGGCCCAAACGAAAAAACAAAAATAAAAGTAACAAGAAGGGAACATGAACAGAAAGTGAGCCAAACAAGGAATCAGTGCAAGGGGCAATGGCTGACCCTCACTCACACCGGCCATGCCGTCTATGGCATGGAACACTCTTTGGCCAGTTTGGATCAACTATTCTGGCTGTGCCCTCCCAGGTGTTTGCACCTGCACATCAGCAAAGCTTGGGAGACTGCAAAATGTCCTTGATCATTCAGCAGCAACCAACAACAGCAGCGTGCTGTCACCATGTTTCACACACTAAATCCAAAACACAGGAGCTGCTGAAAACAAAACTAGCTCCGTCCTGGCTGAAACTAGGACAGCTAGTCCAGGAAAGCTAGAGCCAATGCCCTTCTTCAGGTCTTGACAAAGTTAACCAGCGTACCTTGGTAAAGGCTGAGTCAGGACATGAGACTAAGGACAGACTGTCTTAAAGTCTGGCTGATTGTGTTACTCATACTGCTTTGCGAAAAGAGACACGTTACAAATCACAATTAATGTCATTTAATTTTTCCATCTGTTACACTGTATTTTAAGACTAAACTTTTTACTACCAGATCAAAAGAAACTTATCATAAGTTCTAAAACGGGCACTACCAGCTGGCTACTTCGACCACCCAACAAATGTTAATTTCCGTGCCAAGAACACCCAAACCCTAGCCTGCCTCAAGTTAAACATTTAACTTGGACAAATTTTAATTAATTTACCCAATTGAGTGCAGTAGTCTTTTCTGTAGAAAATTATTTTCTACTTCTGTATACCAAGAAAAGGAAGTAATACAATCTGAGCAGCCTTTCTGCTCCAGTTCTTAAACAGAATTCGTCTTTTTCTCATTAGCGCATCTTTGATGAGGAGCTGACTATTTTGCATTCTTCTCGCCTTGCTCCACCTTTGAAATCAAAGATGGGGTTGGAAATGCAGGAGAAGAAAGTTTCAAGTAGTTAAACATTACAACTTAAAATAAAATGGTATATGTAAAGGACAGCAGTGTTCTCACCGACACACTGTACTTAGGTAGCATACACATCCAAAGCCAGCGTCTTTCAGTGTCAGTGAAGTATGTATAAGAAACATAACATCATCCCATTGGGCACAGATAAGGAACTAACTCCAAGTAATCCAAAATAAAAGTCCCTCAAGCGGAGCTCCTTCTCAGATGACCCAGGCCTGCAAAACACCTGCATATAAACCAAATACCTGCAGCAGCCTATTTCCATTCTAGGTACAAAATGATAACCATAAGTAATCACACACTTTCTGCAAGCAGAAGCCCCCTTGAGTCTGACCTCACATCTACAGTACAGAACTGATGTCATCAAAAGGAATCCAGAAGCACTCCTGTGCATCTTTAAAGTACCATTTGTATGCTAGTCCATATTTAATACAGAACAGCCAGTTCAAAGGAACTTTGAATTCAAAGTATAATACTGTTTTAAACAACCAAGTTATTTTTAACTGGCTACTTTTCTTAACTACAACCAAAGTCTAAGATTTGAGGCACTTGTAGAGATCAGCCTGGACACAAGCACGTTCATGAGGAAGACTCCTATAATTTTTGCTCCTCCAGATTCTCACAGGTCTGTTTCTATTTCCACCTACAGATTTTCTCAAATGGGAGAAATTCCAGGAACACCAAAGACTATAATCAGGTCTTCAGACATGAAACCGCATGAACATGCACCCAGAAGCAGGTGGAAGGAAGGGAATAAGATCAAAGTCAGGCACTCCCTTCCCCTCCCTGGGAAAAATAAAAAGATAAGAGAGGAAGCTCCATGCTGCTCCTGTCTCATATTTCTGCTGTTTCCCTGCTTTAAAAGGTTTCAGTCATCAAAATAGTTTTCAGGACAAACTACATCCGATGCATCCTGAAACAGCTGACTTCCACAAGACTTCATGTAGAAGTAACTAGAGTGTTCACCCAGTTCCCAGGGTAACATACAGGACCACTGGGGTTGGGGGTCCATCTTTTGAGGCAAGTTGTTTGGCTCTTTTGTTTATTTTTCACTGTGACACAGAAGATTGTTAATGTGCCATTTCATTGGCAGTCATTAAAGTACATTCAGGGAACTACGAGTAGCTTGAAAATAAGTTTCATATCAAAGTCTCACTTGTTACTAACAGGTAATTTTCTTTAGGACAACATCCACTTTGAAGTGAACATTGTCTCCCATAAACAAACAAAAAATGGTACTATGATCTGCTATGAGTAGCAAATTTACATCTGGTCTGTCAGAGACCAATGTAGGCGCTACTCAGAAGACGGCTATGTACCACACATGTGGTTTGATTCCTCATGTCCGTTCCTACATGGAATAGAAACAGTGACACAAGTTAGAGAGCACAGGAGCTAAGGAAGCATGGATTTCCTGTGATTCGTGTCTTGATTCTCAGGTGCCCAAATAAAGCTTTTCCCTTATTAAGAATATATAGAAAGCTATAACAGCTTACCTGTGTGGATTCACTACCATCTAATAAAGGATGAATATCTTCCCTTCAGAGAAGATATTCATGAGGTCTCTAAGTTTTGTGAAAATAAGCAGCCAAACTCTACAGTTATCATGCTATGATATCATTATCCCTCTGGCCAATTTCAACTTAACATTTGAAGAGTCAGTATGGCAGAAGACACACACACACAGATTTTCTGCCACACACTTTCAGGTTAATGGAAACAAAACACTCAATGCCTTCAAAATACAACCAACCCTCTTCTAGTGACAATCCCAACTGGTATTGGCCAGAGAAGCAGCTTTCAGGATTTGTATTTGAATGGGTTCAGCAAGCTGTTCTGAGCTTGGAAAAAGTGTTTATGCCCGTAAAAATAACCTGCTCGAGAATGGCTTTTAAGTACCTTGTAGCACCAGCTCAGAAGACTTTCTGCAGTGGAAGGAGACGCTCTTAAAAGTGGTAGTGGCAAATCAGTGCTCAGGTAGCTTCAAACCCTCCTTTGTCTTCCCAAAGGATTTAAAGCCTGAGCTTTAGAGGACTCCCCATGCCGCATCATGATTGTATGCAATCACTTTGTCCAACCTACATTACCAGATTTCTTTAAAACTTTTTTAGACATTCTAAAATACATTAGCGTACCAAATTAGCGACAAGCTGAAAGGGATGCACATTTCTTCAGTATTTTCTCTTATCAATGAACAAGGAAACAAAACAAAGAAAGAGTCAGTATAATCAAAGTGACAGGTAGGTTTTGAAAATCACTTCAGGCTACAGCTAATAATACTAGAATACCCAGTTTCAAAAGAGAAGTTTGGATGGGTAGTCTGACACCCTCAAATGCTAAAGAAACACTAATGCTTTTCCAAGAGCTGGTCAGGGACAGCGAGCATTCCAAAATACAGGAGCAGCACGAGAATTTTCTCATGCAGTAACTGGCCTGAATCCAGCCTCCTGGACAGACTTTTTCCTCCAACTAAGGGGACCTGGGCTGCATACATATGCAACCTCCAAAGGCAAGCTTTGCTCCAGCCTACCCAAGCCAAAACATTCTCAACCTAGCTCAGAAGAGGCTCCTCCCCACCAGCCCTCACTTGGTGCTATAGCCTTCATAACCATTTAAGTGGCCAGTGAAAGCAGAGTTTAAAGTTAACCTCACCACTTTCAGGATGTCTAGAATGAGCACGTGGTTAGACATTACAAATTCCTCCAGGAACAGCAGCAACTGCACTTTCCACCCTGCACATCCCTGTTTACTGAACTTTACTGACGGAACAACAGCTCAAGAAATACCTGACCCCCTCCTGTGACAGAGGGCTTGGACAGCTTGGGCCATTTAAGAGGTCTGTATCTGCTGGCTCAAAGACACAACACAAAGGATCATGGGAGGGAGAACTGTTTTGTGAAACTAAAGAAGAGAAAAATGCCAAGATGTTTCTAAAGCAGCTACACCTGGGCACTGTTTGAGTACCCTACTTTCTCATTATTGCCCAAAGCTACCAAATAGCTACTTTTAATCCTCCTCAAATTCTTCCAAACCCAGATGGTTTGAAAGAGAGAAGATGGAGCAACCCCCTCAAACTCCATCTTCACAGCTTGTAGAAAGTGTATGTAAAGGACACTGTACCCATCTTCCTCCCACAGGCAGGCAGCTTCGGTACAGCAAAGGGTCCAGTTCTGCACACATGGTGCCAAGCATAGCTGTCAGGACCTTCATAAATACTACATTCAAAATAAGCAGTGCTACCTTCCATAAAAAATTAACAAGATAAAATCTACCGAATATGGAATGGGTGCAGCAGCCATTGTCTGGTCATTTCAGCACAGCCAAATACAGGCATCCAGGGAGAGTTTCATCTCCAGGAAAGAGTCTAACCCAAGGTTTTTAGCTGGCCTATGTAATAGAGTTAAAAGAAGGCAGCAGAATCGATTGCTGCTCACTAAAATTGAACATAGCCAATATTCCTTTGTTTAAAATCTGCATTACCTACAGCTGCAAGCAGGAGAGGGGCTGTGCCAAGAGCACTCTTATGTGTATTCCACTTTAAAAATACTGAAGAACCTTCATATAATGCCTTTGGCATCTACCATTGAATAAAGACAAGCCAAGTCATAAGACACTAACACAAAAATATTCAAAACCAAAATACACAAATTTGCAACATCATTTTCCAATCCAAGGGATTAAACAATTATGTACTTCATTAGAAGAAATTAGGACATCAGTTTCACCTTGTTTCTACACAGACCAGAACTCATTTCCTGCAGTGGTTTCAGATGTAGCTGTGGATGACTACTTATGCAAAGACAGTAAGGAAAGCAGGTTAATTTTTAAGTTCCTACGTGTGGTTGTTCTTAACAAATAAAGAAAAAGTACACACAGAAAAAAAGAACTACTTTATAATTTGAAAAGAATCCAGGATGTATGCACTCAAATAAGGAACATTCATTTGAAATCCTGAAATACTTCAGGGAGCGCCAAAGGAGAAATAAGAGCTGGCTGAGCTTCCAATCTACAAGGAAAAATTCAAATACACAGAGGAACAAATGAGGGTAAATTAAAGTTGCAGTTAAAAATTACTCATCCCTTGGCTTATGTTATCTACACGTTCAACCTGGCAATCTGGCTCAGGTGCTAAGAGGTTTTTTTGAGCAGTGGGCCAAAGTTTTACATCAAAGCATCTTCATTGCCCTAGCAGCCAAGATAAAAAAAAAAAAAAAAAGTCAAACAAGACAGATACCTTTATTAATAAATACTCTCGGTTTTTAGCACTTTGTTTTATAGCAAGTCAGCTTTGGCCTTTACTCCTAATGAGCTGCTACCCACGCAAGCAGTCCACCACACACTCGGTGCTCCACTCCCACTGTGGCCTATTTGAAGCTACAGGCAAAAACCCCACTGATGCTAACTCATGGGCTAGTACTCTTCCACCTTTTGATGATTATAGCCCTTTGATTATAGCCCTAAAGCAATTTCAGTCATTTGATGCTTTCCCACAACATCTTCCTCCCTTCCCCCTCAAAACATGCCCCAAGGCCAGACAAGTTCCCACAATTCACTGGGAAATAAAGAGCAGCTCAGTTTACTGCAGAAAAAAAAACCCTTGGAAAAAAAATTCACTATGGGAATCAGACACCAGCAGTCCTAGCAACAGGCACAGGGGGCTGAAGTGCCTGGGTACACACAGTGATCCATGCTGGTTACAAGTGCACCTAGCCTGGGAGCCCAGGTTAGCCCACCTGCTCTGCGCCTGGCTGTGTCTGGCATGCAAGGCTATCTCTCACACAGAAGAAACACGCCAACTGAACACTGAACTCATTTGTACACTACAAGACTACCTCCCAGGGCCTGCAGAGGTTTACGATTCAAGAAGAGGTGTGCTCTAGAAAAGAGTGAAGAGCTCCAGATTTAGGAAATCAATTACAGATAGTGAAGAAAGGTAGTCTTGCAATTGAACTAGATGAATGAGCCCAACAACTCTACAGTCAGATCTTACCATGAAGTATGTGTGTGACGTTGGGCAAGTCATAATGTGATTGTTTCCATCTCTGACGTGGAGGAAATACTTAGCTAGCCCTTAGTTCTGAAGCCCTGTTCATTAACCTTTGAGCACTTGAGTCTGACTGTGCTTCAAAATTAAAGCAATGTAAATATTTACCTGGGAAACAGGAAGAAGAAAATTCTGTGAGTGAGAGACAAATTAAAACTAACCTCAGTTTTAAAATCTGTCTTCCAGTTGCTTGACTGTCCTCAATTGCACAGCTTCAATGTTACATTAAGAGGCTTCTTCCTTTTTAATTGCATATAATTTTTCTTGAGATGTGTGTTTAATACTGGCAGTTAAATGGATCATTAGGACTGGAAATGCTCATCTCTTTGGAGACGAATAGGATGGAGCAGGGTAAGTTTCTGTTTCCAAAGCTGCCATTAGCCTGCTGATAGGGGTTTTTTTAAGGCACCATTAACACAGCAGCAGCCAAGACTGGCTTACATTGCTGCAAAGAGACTATTATCTAATTATTTTAATCCTTTTTCCCCTTACCTACATGAATCTTTGCAGAACTCTTTCCAGGTCGGGCAATACTCTAAATGCAACAGGGAAACTCATGAGCTCCTTCACTTCCTTTTATTGTGCCTTACCTGCCACTGCACTTCCATGACAAAGCGACGGGAGGGGGCTGCATAGCTGACTTCTGGTGGAATACTGCATCAGAAATTGTATTCAGGCTCTTACCATCCTTTCTCCTTTTAACCCCTCTGGTCAGCCCCCAGTCCCTAATGGGGCCCCCAGCAGCACCCCTCTCCAGGTGCTTCCACCTGCCCCTCCACACAGCCTTGACAGGCTCTGGGCTTCGCCTGCCCTCTCTCCTTCCCCTACTCTGCCTGGTATGGCTATTTCACCCTCAGCACTGAGAGCATGTGGCAAGCCAAATCTTTCAGCATATCAAATGGCTGCGATACAAGGAAATTAAGATAAGAAAGATGTTTCCATGAATTCCAAGAAAGATGATTTCATAAATTGACATTTAAATTGGTTTCAGGGCTGAACAAAGGCACTTCAAAAAAGGAGTCTTTACATAAAAGCTAGATTAATAGCGCAACACACACCTTTCTTGGCAGGGTCCACACAGCCACTCTGGTTGTGGTAACACAGCTGGGTCTGCATCGACACCTTCAGACGCTCAGTCCCTGACACACACGTTAACATGCCTCACACCTCCACATTATGGCCTGTTTTCCAGACCTGGAGCTCTCCCTGGAAGGCCAAGTTTCCAACATCTGCCCCAGACAGCCTTAAGAAACACCTAGGACTAAGGGCTTTTATAAGAATGTATCCTAAAGCATGCTCCGCTCACAGGCAAGTGAGTCCCAGAAGACAAATTCACTTGAGTGCAAGGGCCCCGGGGGCACCACCAGCCCTGACTGTCCCTGCCTGGCCCCCCAGGGCTGCCCCACAGCCCAGCACCCCACGCCCCTGCTGCTCACCTTCCTCCTTTCCCAGGAGTGCTTGGGTTTTCCTGCCTTTGCTGCCAGCCAGCCTCATCAGCTGCTCTGCAGCCATGCTTTCACCAGAAGTCAACTTCAGCATCGCTGCTGCCCCAGACTGAGCATTCCAGCGTTGAGGGGAGGGACTGTAAATCAGGAGAGAGATCACACCCCTTTTCCCCCAGCTTCCATTCAATGTCTCATTTCCTGCAGCGCCTCAAACACCAAGAGTAATGCACGTGTGCTGGCTTTGGCTGGGATAGAGTTAATTATATCTTCACAGTAGCTGGTATGGGGCCATGTTTTGGATTTGTGCTGGAAACGGTGCTGATAGCACAGGGCTGATTTCGTTACTGCTGAGCAGGGCTCACACAGAGCCAAGGCCTTTCCTGCTCTCACCCCACCCCAGCAGCGAGGAGGCTGGGGGGGGGCACCAGGAGCTGGGAGGGGCAACCGCAGGGGCAGGCGGCCCCAGCCGA
>JMFS01111634.1:0-16084 GCA_000699545.1 Podiceps cristatus | reverse complement strand
ACCCAGACCATTCTATGATTCTATGAAGTCTGTCAATAAGAAAGATTTCAATAAACTCTGCTGATATACTACTCAGTTAAACAAAGAGCCCCAAGAAGTCTGCTGTGTAAATATACAGTTTTACAACAGAAATAAAATTTGATTCTATTTTGTACAGGTGTACACTTGAGGCATTTTTGTTAAATTTTTGACATTTTTGATTTGCACCAAATGGGCGGAAGTATGTACATTTTTAACTTTTCTTATTTGTTGCTTACAACACTGAATAAAACATAAATTGTTACTGTAACACTAATGTACTTTGGAAATTATTGAAATTATGGGTGACAATCACTCCATAAAGCACTTTATGATGCTGAAAATTAGTGAGACAATATAAAACCCTATCTTGTAACCTTTACTCACATTGAATGGCACATTTCTTTTTGCACCTTGCTAGTGAGTTTACTGAATTTTTCATTCCTGTCAGTTCTTTATGCCACATATATTATCATATCTGTATTCAAAGGTTCATGCTGCAAGTGCACTTGTTAATGGGTTCCAAGCAAGCTAGTAACAACTGAAGGAACAACTGGATCCCAGAGGGATGTCAGTTCAGAGCCTGCATAAAGAGATTACCATAGGGTGACCAATCTTCTCATGGACCCCTCTTTACTCATTTAAATATTTTTTTTGTTGTTTGTATGTTTGTTTGTTTTTAGATGGGAAGCACATATGTTCTATTTCATTTGGTTGCATCTATTTTACCTATTGCTTTTCTGCTTCCTAGCTCGGAACTGTCACTCTGAATTGGGTAACTGATCCTTAGGAAATGCTAACAGTTACTAGTCTCAAATCAAGAGCATTTGTACTTGACCCATATGTTATTTTCTCCAATGTGAAAAGAGTAAGAAAAAGAAGTAATTTATACCTATTTCATTACTTGTTCTCAGAGTTATAGTGGAAATATGAATTTTAGTTCTGAACATGAAAATTTCAAAATACTAGCAGTAAATGTAGAATATGACTGTGATGACTGCTTGTTTTCAAACACAGTTATACATTTTACCTCCAAGCACAGATTTATAGAAAGCAAGCATGTTAACATATTTGGAGTTGGATACCTGTTTTCAGAAAATTGCTTACACTGTTTAACTAACCATTCTTATTTTGGAATTAAATCACTCAAATCACTGTAGCAAGCCATTTGGATTGTTAACAACTTTCTTTGAGGTGTTATTGCTTCAAGCATCTAAAGCTAATGAATGTATGTCCTAAAAATATGTGTTTGTGGTAGTTGGGAGAGCACCAGTTGCTTTTTAGCTTTTTACAGCATTGCAATTGATATTTTCCAGGCTAATAACAAGAGCAAACAAGTAGTTGAGGTTATGGTGTGTTCAAATGATTGCAAGGACCATGATAAGAAACCAAATACCACAGGCTTGGTAATAAGATGTTGCAAAATTACTTTTTTTTTTGGTATGTATTGGGAGAATATTATTTTCCTTTCTGCACTTTGCTGTAGCATTAAATTGTGATTTTTTTAGGATGAGATATTTAGTGAGCATGTGGCTTCAGTAAATAAATGGAAATAACCTTTGTTATTTTACTTGAATTAGTATTTTGGGAAGCTTGGAAATTGAATACTCAGATTTATTCATGGGAGTAATTCTTTCAATGTTAGAGAATAATGTCAAACACTATGTATATGACCGGCTGTAATAACCACAGATGTCTAGCCCTCATATGCCTGATGAAGATTTGTGGTGCTGTCTCTTGCTGCTAACTTTGGAGGAAACAGTGTCTTTGATTCTTGGATTTCTCTCCATAAATGTGCTGTGCTGTGTTGGCAGATGGCCAAATCAAAACCACTTTAAATTTAGAATTTTTGTTAAGATAGAATGTGCAAGAATGAAAGTATCAAATCATACAAATTTATTCCATTCCCTGAGGCGTGCTGTAATGGTATGTAACTGCTAGCTTTTCAGTCAGCCCAACATGTCCCAACCTTAAGCCCCACACCATCTAGAAACTTAAAGGCAAACCCACATATGAAACTTCTGGATGGAAAAGCTGATGTCTTTGCAAAGGGTGGATCTGAAAAAAATAAGAAGGGTGCAGATATAAAACATCAAGGAATACAAAAATATATGTTGAAATATAGTGCTTTCTCTTTTGTCTGCATGAGATAAAAGTTGGTGTTGGTTCACTGCTGTAAAACAGACTTTATGCATGGGCTGAGTTGAAGTAGAAACACAAAATACAGACAGCCACAAAGAAGGCAACGTTGCTTTGCATTTATTTACTAATGCTTACAAAAGTTGTGAATGCATAGCAATGCTAAAGATTACCTGCTGCTGGAGCATCTTTTGAGATGAATAAGATATAACATGGATTAATAGGACATAGCATGGGATTTTTAATGGAAAACAGAAATTGAGGGAAAAAATGAGCCTTCTTCTCACATCCTTGTCTCCTCCAGTGGTCTGTTCATGAAATCTTGGATTGCCTTGTGTAGGGGTAACCATTTATTAATTGAAGCTTTTAAAGCTGTAATCCACCTAGAAGAAACAAAAGACCAACAACTGTCTCTGATGGAGTGTAATACATGCATTTTTATACTCTTTGGAAGATGCCTTTTATAAACGGTGTTTGTACAGCTGTGTTACTATGTATGCTGATAGTAAGTGGCTTGGAGGAAGGCAGGAGATGGAGGAGTTGCCTATAACAGCAACATATCTTAACACCAATTTCCAACATACTGAACTTTGTCCTTTGTTCATTAAATAAAAACCCAAATGTTGTCATTAGTAGGCTTTAGACAAGACTCCCACTGACAGCCGTGGAATTTGGCTGGATTATGATGAGGGAATTCACCTTTAGTACGTGATTTCATAAGCCAATTTTCTTTTTTTAATTCCAATGGTCATTGTGGGAAGTAAAACATTCTTGGGAATGAGGAAGATATATTTTCCTTTATCTCTAATGAGAGGTACTATAGTTTTTCTGTTGAGTGTAGTCACCCACAAATCACTGTGAAAGGCACCTGATTCAGGTTTCTTTCTGAACCTCTGCAAGCCAGCCTTGCTGTAGTTCCTGATGTAGAACTGATGACTCACATTTGCCAGCATGTTGTACTGCAGTTTGACTAAAGCTACAACTAAAGGGAAATCTGGCAGAACAAATGAAAACAGAATGAAAAGTTGTCACTAGAGCTTCCCCAGCTGCAGTGTTCCCACTTTCCTGAAGTCTGGCAAATAAAACTGGGGGGGGGGGGGCGGAAGTTTCATTTACCTTTTGTTTTCATTTACATTCTCTGCACATAAGTAGAAAGTTTTAAATTCTTCAGATGGAGGTTTAAGTTCAATTACAGATCTTTTGGAGGCCAGAGACTGTTCACTCACAATATACCCTTGTAGGTAAAGGCCACCTGGACAGAATGAAATAGCATACATCATGTATACTGCAGATACCAATTCTGAAATTACTGCCAATTACAAGCATACCAATAATTCTTACAGTTTGGATTTTCAGATGCCTTGCCTTGGGTTTTTTGACAGAGTTGTACAGAATTTACATATAAAACATTTAAAAATGTGAAAGTGCAAGGGCTTTTTCCTGAAAAATAATTTGAAAATAATGTAAAATGTGCTTTTTGCCAGCAAATCATCAGCAGAATAGTTTTATTTAGCTTTTTATTAAACAGGATATGACAAAATATTTTTTCTAGATTTTGATGTTCTTTTCCTTTCCTTTAAAAACTAAAAGGATATGAATTTTAACATTTAAAAAAATCCTAGAGTCAGCATTTGTCCCCCTTGCTGCCACTAGTAACTGGAATGTCATTGCAGGCCACACTAGCCAGCTACAAAGGAAGGGCATTAGACAGAATTTGGTCTTCATGACACTTTCATTTTAGCTATTTTTTGGGTCTGTGTGTCTCCCCCCCATCACTTCAATGTATATGTTCACTTCGTACATACATGGTGAAAAAGACCCATGGAGCTGAATAACTGCAGTTGAATGTTCCTTTTATTTTCTTCTGGGTCTGTATTTTATTTTGTCTCTGACATTTAGTGACAAGAGCATCAAATGAATACTATAGCATTAAGAATGATATGGGGGAGTAAGAATCTGTAGTGAAATTGGAAAAAAACATATAGCTGCAATAACAAGAGAGAAAACACTACCCTATAAAAGAATTCATATGTAGTAGAATATTTACACATCAAAATGACATATTTAGCAGTAGGAGCATAAGCTTGGGTGTCATAAACATGTAATACTTAGTTTTTGCCTTTCCACTAATTCAATCCTTAGCTCTGGGCAAGACTTTGCTTCAGTTTAACGTAGAGATGAAATCACTGTATGGTCTTTAGCAGATGAAAAGTGCTATGTAAATGGTATAGACTACAAAGTGGAATGCCTCTTGCCTGATCATGTGGCAAATGGCATAAACTTTAAGAAAAGAGATTTCCCTTTTGATCCAAAAGCTGTCTACTAAGAAAAAGTACAACAGTATTTTCTTTCTGATTCTTCTGACTGCCAGCTTCCTTAGCACAGGGAGTGTGCATTTGCAGGTCCTGACCCATTCTCTCCCTGGGTCACCTCTTTTTTTTTTTTTTTTTTTTTTTTTTTTTTTTTTTTAATACCAACTTTCATAGTCTTGTGCTTGTAGGCTTCTTCTCAGTGCCCAAAACTGAGCTCCTCTGCTTGTAGTTGACCCTGGTAGCCTCATGTTGCTGCCTTCAGAGAATGGCCAGACACCTTCTTCTGGTATGGGGAGAACTGCTAGTTGGCAGCTTTATCCGCAAATGACCGTGGTCATTCCCTGGAGCACCAGCCTCTACTTGACTAGGGAAGTTCTGCTTGTTGATGGGTGGACTAGTTGTCAAGGCCTTGTGAAAACAAGGTAGTGGCAGAGAAATCAGTCCAAGTTTATGATGTCTCATCCTCCAAGGATGCTACCTAAGATCCAGGAGTCAACAGCTTTCAGCAGACTGCCTTCTGTGGTCTTCCTTCACTCACCTTCACAGAACAGAGTGAGTTTGCTGATAAGAAACTCATTAATGGTAAAAGTTCTATTTGAAAACCACAGTGAAACATTTCTGCTTTAATAATCAATTAAAATCCAGCAGCCATCCCTACCTTGGGCAGGTGTAGACCGGAGAGTGGCATAAAAGTACAAACAGCCATCCTTCAGAATGCAGTAGTGCTGAATCCAGATGTCTTTGCTTCGGTCCAGCTGGTGGAGGAGCCCCAGGCACTCTGGGTTTTTGATAGCCAAGGGTGGAAGCATAGTGTTATGCAGTGTGACATCTACCCACACATGGTTCTGTAAAGTAAGGAAGTAATGAAAAGTTCTGTGAACAAATTAAGGAGGACCTGTGAGTATGAAAAGACACAAGCTCTAGTCCCCTGCTAGGAAAACAGCTCTTGTTTTGAAAGTATTTGAAAAGTCAAGCCTGAAAAAGCAATTAGGAAAACTTATATTTGATGCCAAATGGTGACTCCCTTCTGCTTTCTTCTTACAATAATAACTTGTATTTTCTGCATCTATTTTGGTTTTCAGTACAAGTTTTGCTGGCAGAAACAGGATTATTTCAAATCTGTATGAAGAAAGATTTTTTTTTAAAAAAAGTCTTGCTGATTGCCTGACTTCAGCAGTCTTTACTGTGTGTAATCTGGCAAGACAAGGTTCACCGTCTATGTTCTGGGTTCCAGAGAAAATGTGGTGGTGTCTGGGGCCAGAATACAGCACTCAGACTTGGATGGAAGCACTACCACATAAAGAAAATTTACAGATGCCTTCCTATCCCTTTCTGTTATTTAATAAGATCTAGTTGTCTAATTTGAGATTAAAACATTTCTTCTCCTCTTTTAAATCTGAGAGATGTTAGGAACTCAGACTCTCCTACTATGTTTGCTTATCTGCAATATATATTTTGAATTCTACATCAACAATGTTATTGTCATTTGAGATCCATGGGGATAATGTGTGCAATCTCAGTAGCATCCTGATTGTTTCCACAGGTGTTCTCTTTTGCATTTATTTATGGTATTTCTTCAGCATTCTTGACAAGGCAATGATGGAAAAAAAGACCTGGCACAATATAGCTAGCTGTATTCTTTGTTATGGATGGGAAACCTGCTGAGACTTATGGATGGGAAACCTGCGGAGACTTACTGCAGCAAAGTGCAGAAGAGGACTTCAGTAATACTAGGTGTATTCATAAAATAGTTATCCTTGTAGTTTCACTAAGATGACAGTGTCACTAAGATGACACAGTGTCAGTATATCGGTCTGTTAGATCATTGTGTTGTGAGCCATACTGTAACACACTAGCTATTGCAAAAAGTCAGTAACAAACAGTACAGCAAACAAAAAAGAAGGAAAAGATAAGCTTTTTCTGTTCAACTGAATGGAAAGACCAGTTAGAAGGAAAGAACAGATATACTGTTCATTAAAGCAATGAAAGTGACATACTAAACTAAACATTTCTTGCAGAAAAGGATATTGTTTCCTCAAAGATAAAACTAAAGAAGATAAAGCAGTCAAAAAGACAACACAGTGGCACAGAAAGGAGCAAATTTCCTACGTTGTTAATGGGCGAGTGCATGAGAGATCTGTCTTTATATATAATGTTGGAACATTTTATCCAACAAGTTATTTTTCCATGTTACACTAAAGAATGACTCTAGATGTGTTTTCTTTTGTGTATGTGTGCTTTATCCACCTTTTTGGCTCAGGCTATTTTTTGTTTCTTTTGGTCTGGGTACACAATTTAAATTGTTTTTGCTTTTTTCAAGTATGTGGATTCCTTTGTATTCTTTTAAGAAACACTGCCAGGTAGAATATACTTGGAAACAAATTTGGTTTTGCACTTACAATCTCATCTGAAAGTTGAAGCCAAAAGAAAGATATGTTTGATCAATTTTATTTCTATGGTAAAGGAATAAAAGAAACAATAAACACTCCTTTCACTGTTTGGAAATTCATCACTAAAGCACACTGCTGAAGGAGTAACTTATGTGCCCTGAGTTCAGAGAAGGAGGAAAGGAAATTTCTTTTTTTCTTTTTGTTTTCTTTTTGCGCTGCATTAATGCAGGTTATAAATTGTACCTTGCAATTTTCTTATTTTTTTTTATTAATGATTTTATTGCATCTGCCAAAAAGGTAGACTTTTGATACTTCATCTGCATTTGAGCCTCATATTATTTCTACTAAAAACCAAGCTGGTTCAGTAGCTAAACCTTTTTTAAAAAAGATTTTTTTAAAATCTTGCATGTTTTTATAAAGGCAGTTTGCCTATAGGAGGAATGAAAAAGAATCATGGGCCTGGGAAAGGGCAAGTTGAAGTGGCTTTAGCCCCTGTGCTTCCAACCCTGAAAGAACCAAAATCACCTTTGCAGGTAGGTCCCAGTTCAGGGGTCAGCAAAGGACTGTTCATACTAAATTATGTTGGGCTGAGCAAGCTCTCTCTCTATCAGCTCAAGATCAATTATGGCTACATTTCTCCCAGCCACAGGGGCCAGCAGAGGGTATAGCTATATAAAGAAGTAGAGAGATAAGTCAAACTTTATCAGTTAACATCTATTTTTTTCATCTCTGAAAATACAGAAAAGAAGAACTCAGCAACCCCCTCCCCCCATCTCTTTCTAATACTCTGTTGGAAAAAGCAGGTAGCTTGCAACCAAGGCAAACTTGTAGGGAATACTGAAGAAGATATAGCCCTCTCTCCCTTTACTCCAAATGGTATTACCTGGGGCAGAACACGTGGTTGTGAGTCATCTCTCCCCTTCCTCCCTTCCCATTACTCTCATTTTAGGTTACATTTCTGAACCAGCTTAAAGCTGCTGATATCTGGAGAGGGAACATTTTGATTCATTCTACCATATGGCAGCAAAACATATCTGTTGAGTCACAATAATGTCTGTATATGGCTTTTATCTTGGAGCTGATTCATGTCCCAGCAGCCCAGAACAAAAGTATGCAGCTTCCATGTTGCTGTATGCACCTGACCATGTACAAATACATCTACTGTTCCTCAGTCTTCTGCACATTCTGCTATGCACATGCTTCTCATATAAATAAAGCATTACCTGATGGACAGGATGCACTGCTTTCTCCATAGCCTCCAGCCACCTATAATATGACAAAAAATGAGAATATCTTAGTTTGGTAAAGCTGAATAAATGTGCTTCACTGCATCTTTCAACTCTTGCTGACATAGACAGCATCTAAAGGGATGTGCAATTTTCAGGACATGTTCAAGCCCTCAAAAGCAGTGGATTAAATCTAAATAAACATTGCTAAGGAACAGAAAAATAAGTCTCAAAGCTTGCTGTGTAACACATTGTAACAGATTAAGGCAATATTGTACACAAAGGAATCTATATATTTTGAATATAGTTCAACATGTCAGGTTAAATGATCACTCTCTTTTGCTTTTGTTATAATGTAGGTAAGGAATTTGTGGAAAATGTAAAGAACCCTGAAATTGCAGTCTACAGAATAAAGCAAGATATTTGTTGGTGAAGTTATTCTTTTTGCTGTATGGATGGTATAGAATTTGCAAGAGGAAAATGCGCTGGTATTATAATGGTAAGTGCTATGTTAAGTAGTAAGATGTTATAAAAATGTGGGTGGATGAATACCAAATGTCATCTTACTTCATAGCTTTATATTTTCGATAATTCACAATAAAACAAAGAGGAAAATAAGGTTAGATTTTAGTACATTCTGAAATTAAAGCCTAAAAAGTTGTTACTTGTCTTTTGGGTGATGTTAGTCTCTTTATTTTGTCAGCTATAGTGTTTGGGAAGTGCAAAAAGAATATTTTTTAAGTCTAACTGTGAGTCAAACCCAAACTCATTGCCTCTTATCAGAACCAATATGCTTTTGTGGCATACTCACATTTTAAATTACTAATATAATAATATGATAGAATGGCAGAAAAGGAAATGGAAGATGGGATTGTATTTATTAATAACACTGTCCTTTTTGGGCAGAAGAGAGATGATTCATGTGAAATGACCTTATTGGTCATTTGAAGTTTGCATCCATGGGAATATATAGACTTCTGTTTGAGTATAGCAGTGGGGGAGCAGTCATGAGAATATGGGTGAAGCTTTTTTTTCTGGAGCTAAATCAAGAATTTAGAGGGATCTTGAGCAAAGCACAAATATTAAAGACTTTATGAAAAAAAGAATTCTCAGAAAAAAAACTTATGAAGATGAAAAATAATTTTTTAAACTTTTGCAAATGAAAATTAGAAACACTATCTTCTCACTACGTCTCCCCAAATCAGAATAACGAAACTGATCCCATAAAATGAAAAATCATTTACCTCTTCATTTCTTGGTTGGAAGTTGCACAGAAGTAGAAAATCCTGTTTCCACTTTGAGGTATGCATTTAAAAACAAATGGTTTGCCCAGACTGGTGTCAACACCAATTTCTGCTCCTTCTAGCTTTGTTACTTCCAGGGGTCTGCACTTCCCTTCATCCTGCAATTAGAGAGAAAGAGTGCCAAAATTTAGAACTAATATAAATCTGATCCCTGTGAGATGGGGATAAACTCAGAGAATATTCAAAGGTGTAGAAGCTGGTGGTAAGTTCTTATGCTTTTGAAACTCTTCCAATCATCACATGGTTTAATTATCAGCAGCCCCAGAAAAAAAAATACACTAGCCAAACGCCCTCTAAATTTGCATCTCTATTTTTCTGTCTTAATTGTTTTTGGTTCATCAGAAGTTATATCTGCATGTGGAAGCCTCACTAGGTATTTGTAAATATTCCAACTTTAGAGGGTGCAGCTGAGTGAGATTACACTGAAGAATTTAGGAGTATGAGTTTCTTTATTAAGCAATGCTGCTTGCAATCTGGGTTTATGTTGAAAACCTCACCTTGCACATAAAGACAGAGGGAACAAAAGCTTACATTCAGAAAATAGTGATCATAATTTAAAAGGACAGATTTCAGCGCCTTTGCAAAGTTACCTACCCTAAATAACAGTATGTTCATAACCCTTCCCATTCATTTCAGACAACTTTCAGTGGAAAGCATTTCAAAACCTTCTGTACCATGCTGTTCCTGATTGAGTTAAAGCTCTTTGAAACTGAAGAGTATTGTTAGTGTCTTTCTCTATGGTTAGTTATAAGAAGCCATTAAGCTTCTTAATGTAAGTAGGTAGGTCAAGCAGTTCCTCCCCCCACTTTCCCAATCCATCTCCCCTCAAGTACATGTTTTAACTCAAAACAAAGGTGCACACAACTGGACAGTGAACTCCAGCTATATTTTAAGATATTCTTAGCCTCCTTGCTTGGAAGAGCTATGACTGGATCTCTAACAATTGCATCAAATTTGGCAGCAATAAAATGTAAAACATGAGTTAATGCTGGGACAGATGAAGAGCATTAGTGCCATTTGCATTATACACAGATGGTGGAGTCTCATAGAATAAAGTCAATTGATTATTGGGAGTTAATTAAATGTTGTCAGTAGGACCTGAATTGTAAATGCCCCATGTAATTTTTTTATTAGCTTAAAAATAAACATACACATCCTTTCATGAAAAAAACCTGCACCTATGGGAATTAGATAGTTATTATTTGTTTGTGTGCTCTTTGGCACATGTAATTATCCCTTTGTTATACATGAATTTTCTGTTAGGATAAAATAATCCCTAATTAGTGAAAAACTGTAAATAAACATTCATAATGAATGTATTTCCTAGATTCTTCTGCTTCTTTTTACTTTGTATTTTTTTTAAATGCAAAACTAAAGCCAGTATAGAAGATGAAGGCAATCTTGAAAGTTGTCAGTGCTGTCTGACCTACTTTACTTATAAGGCCTTCAGACACAAAACTACATTGCAAAGACAGCATAACCAAAATATGTATTCAAGCTCCAAATCTCATTCCTAGTGTAAAGAATAATGAGTGCTAGATTGATGAAGTGTTGTTCAGCATGATCCTGTCCATGATCTGGGTTCTGCAGACTGTCCTAGCCAGAAGGCAACAGTCACTACAGATATTGAAATGGCTGTGTGACCACTATTCTTGCACATCCTTATAAATGCCTTTCCTAAACACTTTCTCCATTACAGCTGACATGGTCATGCCCCTCCCTGGCACTCAGGCTTGCTGCACTTTCATCATCATTTCTTTTCTGGTCTCCTTTGACCTCTCCATGAGATCTGGTGCTGCTTACTTAGTAGTATCTCTAAAATCTTCCCCTCCATATCTCTTTTTAAATCACTGTGCTTTGTGGTAGGCTTATTGTTTGGATATTTAAGAAATTATATCTGGAGCCTGTTTCCATCTGTTCTTTGAGCTTCATTTCATCTTAAAGAAAGTAGTTGCATATATCAGTGAACAGAGAGCTCTAGACTTCGCAACTGTTTGTATGGCATTTTTTTGCCAATTTATTTACTTTTTCATTTTGCTTTAAACAATTTACATCTAAACTAGAGAAAGGAGAAACATAGTGAAGAGCAAGACAACAGGGAAAAAGATGTAAAAGCTCCTCTGATTTGAAGAACCTAGTTATCCTACACCTAACTGTACTGGTTGTCAGATGAAGTACAATCAGATGGTCTTGTGGTATGATTAATCTTCTCAATCCAATTGATTCTTTTGTTCAGGTGGAGTCATATGCATTAATTGCACAAAAAGTAATGAATAGTTTGCAGGACTAAGCCTCGCAGGAAATGCTATTGATTCGGTTAAATTTTTGAACAACTTGAATCAGGTCAAATCATATAGCTGATTATGACTCTTTCTCTGGGTCAGGGTATGCAATCTGTTAGTAGGCCAAAATTAACTTGCTTATCATATCAGCCAGCATTATTTACCATTTATGAACAGAAATAATAGAGTGGAAGTACTGGAAAAGTTGGATTCGGCAGCTTCTTAAATGTAAATTGATAAATATGTCCTGGAACCATGGGAGTCATGGTAAACATAGAGAAGAAATCAGATTGTATACCAGCTCTAAATAATGTGGTAGCTCCAACTCCATGATGATAAAGCTCCAAGCACGAATGAAGAACAAATAGAAGTGTTCTCCTTATGAGCAATGGCTCAGATCTAAATCTATTTATAGCTAAGCCTTTTATATAAAGTGCTTAGGCTTAGTGATCAACACACAGGCCTGCTCAAAAGAACAAAGGACTGAATATCATATACTGAAATGATGTGAAGGGTCCAACAATGGCAGCAGGGGATTTCTCTCTTGCTATAATAGTTGGACTCTGTATATACCACAGAAACTAAGATAATTTTAAAGCATTTTTTTCTTTCTATTCTGTTCTATTCAGAACAGTCTCAAGGTTGCACACAAGCAACCAGAAGCAACCAGAAGCATGGACTGTAGTGTCTGAGTTACATAATTTTTGTAAATACACTTTCTGTAAAATGCCCTATTCCCATGTACAGAGAATACAATAGTAGAAAGAAAAAACAACATTTAAGTCTGCATTTAAATTGCCTCTCTGCATTTAGGGAGGGTTTTCACTTGTTCTGTGAGGCCTGGGTGCAAAGTGATGTGTCTTGTGAATAAAGGGTCAATGGAAGACTGATATCCAGCTGGTTATATGAGGTGTGTGAGTGTTCTTGTTGAATCTTGTTTGGAATAAAAAGAAATAGCAAATTGTAATGCAGTTTCCAGGTGTTCTGAATAAGGCAGAGTGTGAGAACTGAATGATTTCCAAATACAAACTTATCCTAACAGAGATGACTAAGGAACGGTAATTTTCTTCACAGACACACTATTAATTAAAGAATATTCAATGAGGAAAGCATTCTGCTGTTGAGAAAAATTGAAGGTTATGGACCCCTGTGAATGTTAACAGCACTGTATAATTATCTGAGCAATACCTTATTGCTGGTGTGCTGGCTGCACTAAACTGCAATAAACAGAGAAGGTGACTCTGATGAGCTACTGAAATGGACTGGCTTCGTAACAGAAACAGGACTATGACCTAACATCTGATCATTTAGGTGATGTAACAGCTATTGAGCACACTGGGGTCTAATTGCTTTCGGATGTTAAGAAATGCACATCTTTGTTCTTACTGCCCTTGCCTCAGCTTTAATAAACTTTGCCTTAGTCAGTCATACGATGCCTCAGGGCTTCCTAGAGGCATTAAACTTGTGATCCTAAGAAATGTAAATCATAATTATTTTTTTAAACTGACATTATTATATATAATCACAATGAAGACTGACAAAAAGGACATCCCTCCTCTTCACTGCTACCACTGTGTTCAGTGAGAGTACTTCACAAAAGTGTATGTTGCAGTTTTCTTACAGCATGTTTCAGAGCATTACAATCATGAACTATGATGAAGGCTGTTTCCCTGAGGCTTGGGCTACACGTGAAGGTGAATTTGCTCTTTATTCACAATTCAGCCTCTTGCTACATCTGAATCTCTAAAGCACGCTCTTTTCTATTGTCAGGGTACTGATTTCCAGCTTAACTACTCCTTCCAACTTAACTGCTTCTACTTTCTTCCTATCACAGTTTCATCTTTTGACTTTCCTTCTTTGAGTCCATACAAAATGCTGGCAGCAAAGTCATACTCCAGTGATTTATTCCTAATTACTGTTGTTCCACATCATTCTTAGCCAAGGGTATTGGCGATAGAAATGGACTAAGTGACAAAAGTAAGATGAGAACCTGACATAAAGTTGATTTGAGTAGAATACATCAGTCTCTGATTTCTGGAAAGGAAGTCTGCAAGGGAGGTACCTTGATAACACTTTCCTGTTTGGAGCCAGCCATCTTTATAGCTTCTCCTTAACCATAACCTCAGTGATATTTACTTCATATTTTCCTTTTTAGGTACTAGACTGGTTATCTGTCTCTTTTCCCTGGGTCTCTATGGCAAAAGAACATAAAATAATTCCTAGGAACATAGCAAGACAAAAAACAGAGGAGTGAGAGCATTGTCACAAACATGATCTTTTGTTAATTCTTTCAATTTTATCAGCTCTACCTTTTTTTTTTTTTTTTTTCTCTTCTTTGAGCGGCAAAGATTACTTATTATACATATGTTTTTTTAACCATAGCAACCATATTTTTTCTTACATAGCAAGAAAGCAACAACAAATTGAAACTAGGAAATTCTGACTTTGTTTGGCATTTTTAGTGGATTTGTAAATCCCAGCAATTAATTAGCTGAGATCCTTACATGATAGATAATTGTCATAAGGAATTTTAGGAAACCTGTTTTTGGCTATAATGCTTTCTTTATCCTTGTGCTTTCCTATTAATCCTAGAATACTGTTAGGTCTCTAGCAGGTATGTCCTTATGACACAGGAATGCATGCTTCACAGCCTTTAAGCCCCTTATTGGCCCATCTGTTCCTGGGTCCCAGGAATTATATTCCTTCTTTTTAATGGGTTTGCAAGACCAGTATTTTTTTTTATCCTGAAGGCTGCAGCATGTCACAAAGTTTCCAAGTTAGCTGTCAGAATGATGGCAGCTCAGAGATCTGTGTGACTTATTTAACCTGTTGAGGTGATGCTCTACTGCTGTGCCTAGATTGCTTTTGTTGTCTTACTGGTCTCATGTAAAGCTGATTAAGGTTTCTCTGTCCTACATTGCAATCTTCACCAGAGATATTCTGTGGTCTTTTTGAAGTTGTTTTACTGTGCTAGCAGTAGAGGAGCAGACACTGCTATCTGTAAAGAAAGGAACAATGCTTGACTATGCTGATGTGCTTGCAGCTTTCCCTGAAAAAAAAAGTGTAAGTTCAAGCACAAGAAACTTGCTTACTTATACTCGCCTTAAGGTAGGACCTAAGTGTACATCACTGTCTGTCTCCTTACAATGTCCAGATATCTTTCCTTTAGGAGAAAAACTAGGCATATCACTGGCAAAGAAGGAAATAACATGTTTGAGAAGATCTGGACAACGGAGGATCAGAACTGTAGAGTGTATAGTGGAACCCCACTGCTGCTAAGTGTAGGCAAAAATATTATAAATCATTATATCTCCACTGGTCTCAGTAATTTACACAAAACAAGGTTCTATCCCAATGTGCCCAATGTTTCTGCTATGAGGTGGTAAACATGGCTATGTCCTCTAAGGTGAAAAATGCGTTTTAGTTGCTTATATGGATTGTAGAGTCAAGGTCAGTGGCAACATCTGTTTGAGGGAAAAGAAAATGACTTTGTGTGTAAGGTGACCTCTTGCAACAGCTATTACTTCATCAATATATGATTGGACAGAGATAAGTCTGATACAGCAGTAATTACATGGACAAGTCAGTATGTAAAAAGCTCTAGAAACATTGATCTTTTTTAATGTTATGTAGGTGGGAAAAGGAAAGCTCAGGATGGATTATTTCTGCCTGTAAATAGCAATGATGAGGAAATGTAGCTCTCTGTGTTCGCTGATGTACTCTTTCCTTTCTCCACAACAAAACATTATATGCCTCTCTTCAGGCATAAATAAAAGGCCCGGTTGTCTTCTTACATAGGTGAAAATCAGGCATGACCTGGCTGGAGTCATTAGAATTACACCAATGTAAGCTGGTGTTCTTAACATCAGAATCAAGAACAGAAAATTGATGACTCTGGTTAGTTTGTTGGATACTGGCATGCTGATTATCCTGAATTATTTTTGTCTCCCTGAATTATCCTTATTTTCAATGAATTATTTCAAAGAACAATTGATGCAAAGCCTGGAACATAATGTTTCCAACTTAATCATGCAGCTGATGTTACATAAATGCTATGTTAAACTAAGAACATTATTTGTAATTCCCTTAGAAAAGAAAGTGTGAGGAGCAGTGCCTGTATGGGTTGTTATGTCCTGTGTCCTGGTTTCAGCCAGGACGGGGCTAGTTTTGTCTTCAGCAGCTCCTGTGTTTTGGATTTAGTATGTGAAACAAGGTGACAGCACGCTGCTGTTGTTCGTTGCTGCCGAATGATCAAGGACATCTTGCAGTTTCCTAAGCTTCACTGATGGGCAGGTGCAAACACTCGGGAGGGGCACAGCCAGAATAGTTGATCTAAACTGGCCAAAGAGAGTATTCCATGTCATGCCCAATACAAGTGAGGCTCAGCCATTGCTCTCAGGTTCTGGTTCCTTG
>KL282964.1:3682-19543 GCA_000699545.1 Podiceps cristatus | reverse complement strand
CATATTGTATATATTATATTAATATATTCTATATTATAAACATACATTTTTTCACATTTAATTTGAAATTCAAAAATTTAATGGTTTTGAAATCATGATCTAACTTTCGTTTTTTTTCTATTAATACTTATCTTTTTAAAAGCTAATTTATTTCTGTTCTCCATAAAATTTAGGATTTAAATTAGATAAAGAAATTAAATAAGTGGGAAAAATATTTTGAAAAAGGGTAACAAACAAAAGAAACAGTATCAGTCTCAAAATATTCTCAAAAAAGATTATTTTTAAGAATGAAGATTAAAATCAAAGGTACTGTAAAATGTTACCAGAAGCGCTGGAAAAAAAGGCATAAGGGGCAAAATAGATACCGCAAAATGGATGCCAAAATGTGTACAATTTCAGAAGAAGATGAAATAAGCATTGAAGAGAGGCTTGAAGAGATCAGAGTGAATTTTATCATCACAAGCTGAACATAACTGTTAGGTCAGGATGAGTTTGAATGAAGATACCTCCTACTGGTGATGAAACAGTTACATGAGTCCATATGAGGACCATCCTCAGTTTTTCCCACAGTTCTAGACAATTCCCATCTCAACCTATTTATTGCTTCCCATTGCAATTTATGGAATGTAACTCTTCTCAGGCAGTGTGCTGAAATTCTCTCTTTGAAGTTTGAAGCTTGTTCTTCTGCTGGAGAGACAAAAGGCATTAGCAGCTTGTTCTTTCATGGCAAAAAACCTGCAGCTCCTGGCTCCCTTTTGAATATGGGCTTAATTCCTTTTGCATATTTAGTCATGACGTACTTGTGTAGCTCAGTCATATGGTATCGCCGTTGCTAGTAACAGACCATAAGCTTTGTACTACAGCCAGGCCTGCTCTGTCTGAATTTTTCTTTACTTGCCTGCAGCTTTTTTTTACCTGTTCGAGCTGTGACAGCCATTTCCCTAATTGACCAGTCAGCGATAGCTAATTTTATCCTTGCACAATACAACCATAGTTTTATATAGATAGTAGTAATAAAAACAAATTCCACATAGAATGAGGTATTTACAGCTCTGACACAGTGATGTAGTGTAGAGAAATATAGGTCTAGTACAGTAGCAAAGACTCTGAGAAGTGAACACACGGGATATGGTGCAGAGACGCTCAGGCATAGGGTAAGAAGAGATGGGGCACAAGCTTGGAACTGGAGATGCCACAGCGATAAAAAACTCATCTGTGGTCAATTAACTAAATGCAGCCCTGGAGATGGACAAAACTGGTTTTCAGGGTAATGAACAGAACAAAATAGTATTTAACATATATATATAAAGGACATCACATACAGTAAACTTGGATGTAACATGACACTGCAGACCAATGAGGAAAGAGAAAGGTGTAGAAGCTCATTAACAAACACATTAAAAAGTCCCCAACTGGACACTGGAGAAGAAAGAAAAAGCTATAAACATCAAATTCCTCCCAGCAAAGGACTCAAGAGGCTGACAACTTACAAGTTTTACTTGTAAGTGTATGTGGAAGCAAAGTGCTTCCTTTAAGGGCATCCAGCCAAGCACCTTTTGAATGTAACGAGGGATGATAAGAAAGGGAGGAAGCCATGAACAGGAATATAGAGGTACACAAACCTGACTGTCACATTTTTAATTGTCTTGTGAGTATTATTGTGACTTTTTCCAAATGTGAATAAAATGGAAACTTTTTTTTTTTTCTAATAATTAGATCTAGACTAGTGATGATTCTTGAATTACATTGCTGAGATTTCCATTATGTTAACAATAACATCTCAGCTTTACTTTCACAGATATATGCATTTTGCTTCCTCTTTGCCTGTAAACAACATTTTGAGCATAACACTAACTTGGTTTTAATTATTCTTTTCTGGAAAGAATTTGTTCCCACAGGGGAAGCCTGGTTTCAAGTTATTTATTTATGCACAGATTCCTTCCACTGAACTTCAGGCATTCAGTTAATACATCTGAATATGGGTGTACCCTATCAAGTGCCTATTATAGTCAGTGGAGAGATACTGGCATGTGCAGAGGGCAAATCTGCTCTCAGTGACACTATAAAAGCAAAATTGTTCACTTAATGAAAATTAGAGAGACGAAACCAGACTGATTCCAAGTCAAGTAGAATGAACCTGACATTGAACTGATAAACTTTGTTTAAGGATGAATATAGGGTCTACTGCTATTTAAAACCCTATCCCATTATCAATCAGTAAATCCCTTGGGTAATGGCAGAACACATATGCGATAAACACGTATATAACAAACATAAAAGGAAAGTCTTTTTACTACAAGGGGAAGGCAGACGTATGAATGGAATAACAGACAGGATCCTTAAAACTTTTCCACTGTTTTTTTAAGTGAAGATCATGTGCAGAAGGAATGAATGCAGAATGATACCAGAAATTAATTTAAATTATAATTTTAAAAAGAAAATGTTTATCAAAAAAGCATGCTCTATCAAGTTTTCAAGGAATTTTGTATTTTCATTTAGATAGGCTGAAAAGATTTTTTATGCAAATGAAGTTTTGCAAATGGCGGATGCTGAAGTAGTGAGTAGATTAAATCTGTTTCATTCATATTTAACATGAAGACAGTTTTCTTTAAAATATGAACATCTCACTGCCTTATTTATACATTAACTACAAGTCATTACTGCTTAAAGCCTCGACTAATGCAATTCAACCAGATAACTGAATACTGGTTCGAATTCTTAAATGGAGGATAGCTGTACACAATAAAAATGGCTTAAGCTAATGTATAATTATTTGCCATAAGTCCAATTCTGAATCGATCAGATTCTGGATAAAAATAAGGCATTTGGTTTTTGAAGGAGAATTATAAATTGATTGAAAATATATATTATTGATTATAGGGGAATTCAACTTGGGGCAGATATGTATGGGTGTAATATTCATATATGGAACAGAGGGAATTTTTTTTTTTTAATTCCAAACTAAGCATTTTCCAAAGATTCTCATGCTCTCTTGTCATGTTTCCTGTATCTCAGCCTTCAAATTTGCTACATACTAAAACTGGACAGGTAGAAATGAAGCTTTTCAAATGGAAATTTTGTAATTTTTCTCCTGTACTTTATAAATAATGTTGACAAGTATGTAGCTGTTTAGTTCCCCATAGCACATGACTGAGCACATTTAAATGATAGATGTTTAAAATTCTACTTGGAGGGATCATGCTGGTGTGGAAATCCTACTGATGTGTTATACATTTATATTTCATTTACGAAATACATAAATCAAGCCCCCAGTATTTATATTTAAACACATATTTCTTTCTGATTAATTAATCAATCACATTAAAAATGAAACCATGTGTATAACATGATTTATAATACTGATCAACACAATTTATACTGGCTATAACAATAAACAATTTATTCTCAAATATTTTTATCACATAGATGAATCACAGGGACAAATTTGTCCACTTCTATTTAAATTTTCTCTGAAATTAATCACTTCCACCTGAAACTGTTTATTAGCTAATGACCAATTATAATTCCACAGATAACTATATACCCAAATTATAACAAACTGGTACTTGAAGATGTAAAATACTGTATTTATCTTTTTTTAATTTTTATTTTTATTAAAAAAAGAAAAATCAATCGCAAATCTCACTATTTGATCTGTGCAGCATACAAAAGAGAAGATGGCTCCGTAAGTAACATGACTCCTATAGAGGAAATGGGCAGATACAAAAAACTGTTGTAATCTATTACAGTTATATATATAACTATAATCTGGGAAAAAAAAAAAAAAAAAAAAAAAAAAAAGGATCAATTTACTTGAGCTTATTCTGAAAAAGGTTGCTCTAAGTTTCTTCCTGCAACTTAGATGTTTTACAGCGTGTGGTAACACTGAAACCCTTGGCAGCTTAGTTTTACAGGAGTTTCCCCAGCAATTCCAAATTGAAGCATAGTGTTTCAGCCTTTCTGAAAAGGTATATAGCCAAAGAGCAGTTCCCTTTAACAGAACTTCTATTCACAAATGCATTCCAGTATTTCTAGGTTACCTTCCACTGAGACCATATCTTCTAGAAAGTTACATAAATATTTCTGGTGTCACAGACACTCCATGATTTCCCTTAGTGATATTTTTATGTTGATTAATTGCTACAACTTTAAATAAGTTTCTTATTTTACATTTAACTCTATATGGCTTCAATATTGACCACTATTGGCTTCTTTTCTTTTTTTTTTTTTTTTTTTTTTTTGATAGATTAAAGGGTCTTTGGTACTCTCTTTCTTCAGTATGTAAAACTCAACCATATGTGGAGCAGCATAGAACAAAGGGGCTCAGAGTCACAGACTCAGTATACATATAATCTATTATTTCAAACAGTTTTCTGTAATTATTTTAGAACAATATTTCATAGAACCTAAATTTCAAGATCTATAGTTCCACAGGAACTTTGCTGGCAGATAACACAGAGATTAAAAGGAAAAGCAAAACAAAAAATTACCTGTCATATTTTTGTGCTTCTACAAATACATATAATATATAAATTAATTATTCGTAATATACAAGCCAACACCAACCTCTGTCAACCATGAGCCATCAACTCTGTATTTACATCAAGATAAAAGTGAAGTGGTCTTCATTTCTAGGTAGACAACTACGTATTTAATTTTTTGAACTGGTCAAAAACCTGTACAAAATCAATGTGAACCTAGAAAACTCTGTACTCTGTAGCAATAGGATCCAAGTGTCAGTATTCATTCACCTTGATACATTCTAAGCTGGGTAATAACAGTGTCACATTGAAGTAATTTTCCTATCAGAACTATCTGACTGTACTATTTCTTGTGCCATTTACTTTCTACTCTTTTGTGACACCTTTCTTTTTAATTTTCTTTCAAATATAAAGAGCAGTCTACAATATGAACCTAAAACAATGGTTAAAAAAAGGGCATCGGGGAATAAGTCTGCTCATTGTTAAATAGCTGTTTCCCCTCAAAAGTTGACTAGTAAAAATGGCATTAAATATTCGTACGTGCATGTGTTTTTAGAAGGGTGTTCTGTTTTTTTGAAAGGACAATTTAAACATCAAATGATGCAAGGAATGTCATGAGGATAAACTTGAATTCTTTAGCCCACACAACTCTTAAAATTGCACACACAATGAAACAGTTGAATGTCAGTTATAGTGGCGCCTTAGAAAGTCTTATTGTTTGGTATGTTTTTTCTATTTGTCCTTTAGAAAGTTTGGTTTTTTAAAATAATGCTGTTTATGTCCTTGAATCTTGGCACACTGAACAAAAAAAAGCTCAACACTCAAAAATGTGGAATTTCTACCTATAACACCAATTAGTTTTGCTACAAATCTAAATTGTTGGGAAAACAACAAAGTTTGCACTTTTTCTTTTTTTCAGGATAATAGTGTTAGATATTAGAGCTAAAATGAAAGGCTACTCTACCGCTATAAGAAGAGTATTGGCTATGTTCATCCACCCTGGTTCTATTACATGTTTTTTATGATGCAAACAGATATTTGCATGTTTCTGAAAGCACGAAGATTAAATTGTCCTAAATTATTTTGGGTGCTAGGTGAATCAGTCCTCTTGAAATAACAGCCTATTAAAGTAATTTATCTTAAAGTGGGTGTTTTATATAGTAAGTAAAAAAAAAAGATTAATGTGTTCAAATACTTCCAGAGAGAGATGAATGTGGAATAAAGTTAGAAAGATGGGTTCTTCATAGGATAGTTATGTTCATGTATCATGTTTTAAAGTCAGTAAAATTCAATTTTAATAAGAAACTATGCATGATGACAGGACACTATGGAAACATAGGAAGGAATATGTATTCATATTAATGAAACATGAAACCAGTTCATAAAGCCTAAGCCATTCTGCAACATTGTTTTTTCTATGCTAAAGTGCTGAACAATAACTCAACAGTATTTATGGACCATCATCACCCTTCTTGATTGTAGTTTATACCTTCTTAACTGATCCTTGAAAAAGAAAACCCCATGTAAGCCTAGATCAAACTAGAAATAACACAAAAGCTGAACCTCACAGCTGTTTAGTACTTTCTTTCTAGACAATATCTTTACATACATTTTCTCTTTAGATTGTTTAACTGTTCTTGCTACACACAACAGCCCATCTCAGTAACAAAGCACGGATTCTGTTCCTAACTCCTGCTTAATCACTAAAGAGCTCTAACCAGCTGTAAATATATATTTTTATCTCTGCTTTCTAGTTAAAAGACTTATAGTGACAACTATTAAAAAAAAAAAAAAAAAAAAAAAAAAAAACCTAACACAATGCAATAATCCCCTTCTAGTGCAGATTCTTTTTTTATCATAAAGTACATCTTACTAACAATTTCAATGTTTTGTTTTGCTTCACAGTATCACCATGAATTCAGTGTTTTTAAACAAAACAAGAGGTTATTTCACTCCTACACTAAAGAGAAACAAGGATCCACACAAGAAGATACAATAATCATTCCATATTTGATTTGGTGGGACTTCTGTATGTTTGTTTCATTTTATATTTTGAGTTTTAACTATTTGTTTCCACAGTCCAGAGTAGCAAGTTACCTCGATGAAATTCTCATTAAAATGCAACTCCTATAATATGGCACTCCTCAGAAAAAAAAAAAAAAAAATAAAACAAAAACTAATAATAGCTTTCACGGTTAGTAATGATAACTAAACAGTTATTCTCCATATTGATTTCATCTCCAAATTTTCATAAGGCTATGCAGTCTAAATATTATGGATATTTTTTTCTATATTAACAAGTGTTAGATTTACCTAAAAGTTGTTATTTTCTAAATTTATTTAATTTTATTTTTCTACCTTGTGCAGCTGAGCATCAGGCATCTTGTAAAATGACTATGAGAATACCCTGACTTATTCAGAGCTTTGAGGTAAAAGTATTTGCACCTTTATCATGAAGTAAAATACCATGTTTAACAAAATTACTTTAATCTTGAAATGCAGACTTCATTAGTTGACAGAAAACAATATTCAATGAACAATGAATCACAAAAAGAACAGATACTTTTCATTACAGTAGCCAGTCCATCTCTACAGTTTCCCTACTGTCATTACAGTAGAATTGTTTGTTTCCTTTATAACAGCAGGCATTTTATGTCACCAGTAAATTTCTACAATATTCCTGAGATAGGTGGAAGAGACTGTTTCCTCCTATAACAATGCACTAAACAATCCAGCTATCCCATGTATAATTTAAACTCTTCCTTGTCAATTTATTTATTACAAATTTAATACTCATTGTTATTCAATCCTATAAACAGCCTTCAGTACGAAATGTGATGATTTAGCAAGACATCATGCAAAAGATTGTTTAGAAGTTTTTCATGTGATGTTGTACTTAATCTCTGCACCAGGGACCAATTGGATTGAAAGCAGCCGGGCTGGTGGGCAACAAGTTGAACATGAACAGCAAACAGTGTCCTTGTAGCAAACGTCAGCAGCATCCCAGCTACATCATGAAGAGTGTTGATAGGAGGTTGAGGGAGGTGATCCTTTGTCTCTCCTCATCCCTGGTAAGGCTACATCTGGAGTGCTGTTTCCAGGTTTGGGCTCCCCAGGACAAGACAGAGGTGGAGATATTTGAGTGAGTCCAACAAAGATCTACAAATGAAGGGACGGGATCATGTTTTATATGAGGAAAGACTGAGAGTGGAGTTTGTTTAGCATGGAGAAAAGGCGGCTACAAGACCTTTACAGAAGCCCCCCATTAGTTATAGGATGTTTTTTGAGAAGATGGAGCCAAGCTCTTCACAAAGTTTTGTGATGGGAGGACAAGAGAGACATGAATATAAATAGAAACAAGTCAGGTCCAAACTGGATAACAGGAGAAACTTTTACACCATGAGGTCAGCCATGCAGTGGATCAAGTTACCCAGAGAGATTGTACAGGCTTCATCCTCAGAGGTTTTCAAGACCCAACTGGACAAAGCCCTGAATGACCTTGTCTGACATCAGAGCTGGCTCTGCTTTGAGCAGGAGGTTTGGCTAAAGAACTCCTTACGTCCCTTGCTGCCTCAATCATCCTATGGTCCTATCCTACATGCCTCCATGTTTCTTTTCCAAAGAACATGAGTCTCCCTTAGATCCTATGCATTATCTACCAACTCTAGTCAGATGTCTTAAATACTGCAGGGCACCTCAAATGGCATTAAATCACCACGTAATTGAAGCAATGTCAAGGCCTCACTCTTTGAAACAGACGTCTAAGCTCCCATTACAATCAACTCATACCTAATGTGGGATTTAACTACCCATACTTAGGTGCACAGTGAAATTTGGTAAGTTGGATAACTGTAAGTTATGCAAGACACATAGAATATGCTTTCAGTTATAACAAAGAGCATGTAGGAAAACCAGAGCCTCAGAGGAACAGTTGATGGCCCAGTGTGATACCTCACAGCACCAACTTTTAACCTTAGTCACGAAGCCAATGGAGTGCATGGGTGAGATTACCTCAAACTAGACATCTAAGGCTTGTTCCAATTGTGTAAAGGTGTCATCAAGCATAAAAATCAAATGCTCAGAGGTATCTGATATAACACTAGGGCTTTGCATATATAACAGGATTTATGGAAGAGCCATGTTTTTTTTGGATTGGCAGCTGGACACCAGGACAAATACCCTAGGGCATCTAGAATGGTAACAGTAGTCTATAAGTAGCCAACCAATTAATATGAATAAACTCTCTGTAGTCTGCTGATATACTGAGCAATTCAGCTGCCATGTATAGAGGTTTCTAATGTCATTTCAAACATCGTCAGCTGTCATAGGTACCTGCTAGCACCATGCTTATGTTTCAAAGTAACCAGTGTATCCTAAATGTTCCTAGATGTCTTTGCAAATGACAACTGAAGAGAGATTCAAATATCCACAAGAAGTTTTTAAATATATATATATACACGCACATACACACACGTCATATTTAGCCAGCTATATTTGCATACCTAAGTTTAGAAACTGACCATCTGGAACTGCATTTTTTCCCAAGGAAACATTAACAGTGTTGTATAATAACTAAGAGTTCTTTCCAAGCTGCTGACTCCTCAGGCAAGGAATAAATTCTAAGAGTCAATACTAACACGCTGATTTGGACATCACTTCCCGTGGTTACAGTTTTTCATTGATGCTATAATAACATAAAGATAAGATTTGAACTGGAGTTTCATTTTAGATAAGAGGCAGCTAAAAAATAAATTATTCCCTCCAGAGTTTCAAATTTCTGACTAAGACGGTTTTCTCTCATTTAGACACTTTTTGGCCACATATCTGGACAACTGCTCAAGACCCAACACTGAAATTACCTAAACACCAGTATTATTAATGAGAAAACCAATCAGTAGTAAATAAGAAAAAAAAAAATCTGTGAATGTTGTTCTTCTTGATTAGTACTAGAATTGTAATTCAAGCTTTGATGCATGTGCATACCTACCCCCCCAAACACACATTGTTTTATTAAGCATTAATTTATTCCTCTAAAATGTCTATTTGTAAAGATTTATTTATGTTTGCTTAATCAAAGATATTCTTACTTAAGCAAATAGTATTAAAAGTTTGCTGGCAGTTGCATTCAGATGGAAATCTGGAGACCATCTGTGACTAGAGATCACAGCACATACCCAGACAATCCCTGGTCACAGCAAAACTAGACCACTTGACTTAAACGACTGCCTAGAAGTCATGTTTCCTCCCAGGACAAAGAAATCGGGAGGTCTGGCACATTCTTCTTAGTACAGATGATGTTGCACCTTTGTTTTAATTACCTTTCGTAAGAAAATCACAGGAAAACCCTAGGGCTTATTTTCTGACTTTTTTTTTTCTAATTTACTTTTCAATGTAAAAGTTTTTTACTACTGATTTGGAAATGTTTTGTTTGATTGCTTGTTTTTTCTTTTTTAAGAATGCTAGAAACTTCTGAAACATCTGCTGTCTCATGAACTACCATAGCAAAAGTTATTCTAAACTGCAGAAGAATCCACCAGGGATCAGTATATAGTTTTATTTTATTTCCAAAAAATAATTTACATAGATATTTTATAGTTAGAAACATAAAAAAAGCCCAAACCAACCAACCAACAACAAAAAAACCCAACCAAAAAGCCATCCAAACTCCTAAAAAAACCCCAAACCAAAAAAACCCCTCAAACCAAACAAAAAACAGTCAGTGAGAATAATCTAAAAAAGAATAAAATTTCCAATTTCAACAGCCAGGATGAGTAGGAAAAAATACCTGTAACAATTAAAAGGTGTGTACATCCAGAGTGATGCAATGAATACAGTTTTGCTTCAAGTCAAAAAGGAGGGGAAATATAAGAATCAAAATATGGAAAACATAACCTAAACACTATTTAGATGCTGTTGTAATTCAAGGAAAAATGTGAATTACATAAGACCTTTTCAGACAATGTACAATATAAATATGACAAGACTTGTGTACATAATGTGTTTTTCCTTTGTTCATCTGATTGTTAACCTTATTGAAAAGTCTTAGTAAATGCATACAGTGTTTTTTATGGCAACAGATTTTTTTCTAAGGAATATTTATTTGTTACTTTCAAAATCATCATTTTATAGATATGTCTGAAAAGCATATACCCCTAATCTTTATAGTCTTCAGAGACGTGGAATTTAAAGGCAATTCAATTGTGCTTATAATTTAGGTCATATTATGGCTTCTGAGTGGGCTACAAATTGTTGGCATTAATTATGTATTAACTTTAAATAGGTCCTGCCTTTTAATATAAAACCAATTTCCTGATGGCTGTGGATTTTTTCATCTTCCTCTTTTGGCTTGTAAAAACGTTTGTTTACTCTATGCACATGTGTTAAAATTGAAATCTGGTGCAAATGAATGTTCTGTTCTTTCACTTCAAAGCTGAGTGACTTTTGGACTTCTGACAGAATTAGTTCAATACTCATATATTTATAGAAGCCATTGTAATAGGTACATGTAGACCTACAATATGGCAGGTCCCAAACCTCCAATCATTATTAATTTTCTCATTAAATCATTATGGTTTACTTTATGATGTCCAAATAGATATTTTGCACTGATAGAAAACCTATTGCCTTTTAAAATGTATTTTATTTTTCCACATAGATCTGAGACTAATACTGAATACAGAAGTTCACTGAAAACAAGATGAGACCAACCAGTTATGTACACATGTATGCCAGGTTTTATGAGCCTTCATATTTTTTTCTGGGAGTTCTGCCAAGTAGATGACTATGTTTTATAAAGTCATCTTTCTCGTGCTTTGGGTCCAAAACCTCACCCAGAATCTCTGACATGGTACTTAAGTTTACATTGCTAATATGCACAAAACTTAGAAGAGATCTTGGGATCTGTGAAAAGCATGACATTCCTAAGATAGAAAGAGCTTTTATTATTAATTCTGTAATACCTCAGAAACAGCTATGTGTACAGGCAGTTGGCAGGTTTTTCCATAAAGTTGTAGCCCCATCCTATACACCATTGTCTCCAATGCTCACCAAAAAATCAGTTAATGGCTCTGTTTACTCCTCTCTGATACAATACTTTTATCAGTGTGACTAACCGTTAGGTCATTTGATATTGTTTGGCTCCAAAAAATAGAATGATACTTTTTAATTTTGGGTTTTGATAATCTGTATTTGAAATTTGTATAATGGCGTGATGGGTGTCCAGCAGCCAAGTAATGCTGATTTTGCTGTGGATCTGCTATGGCAGCTTTTTGCATAAGTAGTCCTGTAGTAATCGATATAGCTTTATGATACAAAGAGACACCATACCATTATGCAACATTTTATTTGTGTTTCTGTTCCTTTACGCTATTTTTGTTGTTGATTTCATAGACATACATAATTTGCGTTAATAGAAGTTTTAGAATCTTGGTGATGTAATCAAAACTTTTGATAAAATATTCCATGATAAGTAATCTAACAGAAAGATTAATTTTTAGAAACTTTTATTGTACTGTATTTTCCCCAAAAAAACCCAGAATTTACAATGATGTGTGGGAAATTCAGAAAATATGGCAGAAAAATGGAAAAAGAGGGATTTAAAAGAGCATAGAAGCAACTGATTTTGAGAGATTTTTTTTTATTCCTTTTTTTTTTTTTTTTTTCCCAGAGTAAAGTTATTACAGGACTGCTCCAATATATTATATTTATATCAGTTAAGAAGCCATAATCACTTTACTTCACTTTGACAAAAAGTCAAAACACTGAATCAGATTTAAAAAAAAAAAAAAAAAAAGAACAAAAAACAAAAAGAAGAAATAGTGACCTAGGACAGAAAAACAGGCTGAAAACGCAGGATGAAAAGTATCTACAGATATTTGCCCATCTAATGAAGCATGTAGCTCCATGCAAACAGGAGGATCTTTTGGCAGAGAAGCTGACTGTTGAAGTATATTTCAGGCTGTCCTTCTATCTTTGGATAGGGCTAATGTCCTGAAAATAGTAGTCTTCTGAACAGGCAAAATGCCATACTAACAGATGGATATGAACATTACCATGAAAAAAACTATTATGCATTTCATGTTTGAGTTTTACAGACTCCAGTCCAGAAACACGGTCACAGCAGGTTGTGGGCAGTTTTTTTTAAAAAAAGAACATGCTATTATTACTCAATCTGAATAATTACACTTTGGAAAGAATAATCCCATAGGTAGCAGTCTAACTATTTCTAAGGCCTGTAAATGAAGTTTACAGATAAAGAAATATCACAATAAATAAACATATATTATAAATATTTTTAATCTCAATACAGCTTAAAGACAATTGAAGTCAATACACATCATTGTGTTTTACCAACAAAGCTTTTGGTTAGACCAAAAGCTAGTGCTGAATGAGTAAAATTTTCAGGAATAGTCATGTTTAACAATACATTACAATTAATTACATTTAATTAATTAAGATACAATTTCTAAATGAATAAAAAGAAGATTTGATAATGAGAAGCTACCTATTTTCATATTACTCCTGAAAAAAAGAGGATGTAAATGACATTTTAAAAGAAGGAAAATTACAATAAGGAAATAGTTCAGAATTAAACCATCTATGAATGCACATTGCAGGATATTGTTACAACCAAAACGAAGATTCAAACACAGACAATGCATACACATATATAATATTCAGAGTAATAATGAATTGTGCATAACCAGTAGTTTTCAACATAATCTGTTACTTATGTGAAACAGAATCTGAAAACTTTAATACTGAAATATATACATATATATACACATACAAAGAGAAAGAAGATATCTGTATATATATGTATGTATGTACAGCATATGTTTTTTACTGCTTTGTTAAAATAGGAAATTATATTAATCTTAGAAATTGAAATGTTTCCCTTATGCCTTCCTTATTTTGTTGATTACCAGTCAATTCTAAAGCTCAAACACAACTAGTTGCACTGCCAAAAAAAAAGAAAAAAAAGAAAATTACTTTCCCTCTGACACGCATAAAATTTTAAGGGAAAAAAAGAAGTGGCTTATAAAAAGGTCTAATACTCATGATCTTAACCTTTTTACAGCATGTATATTTATTTTAATATGTTTTTTCAGAAATAAATAAATAAAATAAGGCTATAGTATGGTTCAGATCATGTAGGTCACATCATCGTGAAACTAATGCATAGTGACATTATGCCACCTGAAATATTCAACCAACCAAGACCCTTGTCTCTCAGTCTCAGTGTCATTTTTAACTATGATTTAGTCTTTCTTTTTTTTCTTGATGTTAGAACTCAAAAGATATGAAAAGCTCCTACAATAACAACTGAAACAGTGAAAAGCTTCTGTATTTAGTGGTCAAGAAAGATCGTCTAAGGTCAATAACCTGCTCTTTGGGTGTAGTTTTTAGGTAGTACAATTGCAGTTCAACAAACATTATTGGAGTAACAAGGATTTGATGATCCAGTCTCATGATTTTATTTTTTTTTTCTCCTTTCTCAGATACTTGTGGAACAGAGTATTTCATTATGAGTTAGCCTAAGAATCTTGGTATTGTTGATTGTGTAAAGAAATTTGATTCTAAATGCCAACACAATGCATTGAAAAAGCATAATATATTTAGTGAGGGTAACTATTTCTGGGTGTCAATTTTGTTCAGTAAAATAACTCACTGTCCACTATGACCTGTTCTAAGGGAAGGATTTCCCTTCTCAAAGACCTTGCTCAGAGCTAAGTGAGATGTGAGCTAAAAAAAAAAAAAAAAAAAAAAAAGAAGCACTAGAGAACTAGATAGATACAGACTCTCCAAATTCTATTCTAAATTACTCTAGTAATTAAGAACAGGAAGCTATTCCTAGAGTAGGATACTGTTCCCTAGAGCCTGAATGTCAGAGACAGCATGCACATGTTTCATTATTACTAATGCAGGGAAAAAGAGCATAAAATAATTCAATAAGATACTTTTTTACCACGCTTCATTCCAGCTAGTCAAAATGTGGCACACATTTATTGTGTAGCATGATAGTCAAGAAGGGAAGTTGTACGAGAGGACAAGAATGATGTGAATTCAGTAAAGCAAGCAAAATGGAAAGATGTTAACAGCAAGCTTCCTGAGGTTTAGAAAGGCCCTCTTCACTTCATTAGGGAAGCACTCCTTATGGGGTTGCAAAGAAAATATGAGGTACCATAGTAAAACATTTGTGTTCTGTAATTAAGAGTTTGCAGATCTGTTCTCAAAAGCAAGTGTATCATAGTAGCATAGGACAGAAAATTTATAAATAGTTTATGTAAAGATGTTCTAATTGCCCATGCAAACACAAAACAAGATCATAAGGTTTAAATCATTTTATTTCAGTACGAGTTTTTATATACACTCAGTTGAAGGCAGAGTGTGTTGTTTTGTTTAGTTTTGAACTATGTATTCATTCACAAGAGAAAATAGTGTTGGGAGACTGCATTGAGTACACAACACAAAACATGCTATATTTATGTTCTATCAAGTCTTATTTTTCTAATTAAACATATTTTTCTCAGAAAGACTAGGACTCAAGCTCACTTTACAAGCATGCTGTTTAATAACCAGATAAATGTTTATAATGTTTCCCTTCTCAAAGACCTTGCTCAGACCTAAGTGAGATGTAAGCTATAGAAAAAAAAAAAAAAAAAAGTGCTAGAGGATAATATTTGTTTCCCCACAGTTGGCAACTTATAGTTTATTCCCACTGCTGATACCAGCATTCGTCACTGCATTGATACTTAGGTCACTTTATAATGACCACTTCTATAATGTTTGGTCTCTAAAGATGAGTTGAAACATATCTAATACCCTTTAAACAAACAGCACATTAATTCAGCATCTTTCTGACAGCTATACTGGGAAGTTGGGTAGGTATAAAAGGTTGATTGATTTTGTTTCCAGGAAATATGTGAAATGGCCATTTTTCAGGAGAGTTATGTTATGAAAAACATTGAGCTTTACATATCATATGTTTTGTTTTGGTGCTGAAACAGAAAGAAAAAAAAAAAGGAATCAATAATATTGATTCTATAAAGTGAAATAACCTCATGATACACTGTAATAAATCAAGATATTATAAACCCAAAATTTTTGTATTCTTTTTTTTCATAAATACCTTTTTGGTGCATACATTTTAAATAGATTCTTATCAAAACAATTTTCCTGAAATGATCTACTAATAACAGACTGTCTCAGTGATGGTAAAATAGTTAACATGGAAGAACTTCAGCATCCCACGTTTTCATTTAAAATAACTATCCCTGAAGAAGTCTTCTCTTATTCTGGGACTCTGAGTAAAATAGAAAAATAAAATTTTACATTTAGCCATCCATTACAAATACAGCTCTTATGGCTTAAATTACTG
>KL282962.1:0-14134 GCA_000699545.1 Podiceps cristatus | reverse complement strand
AACAACTTTTTTTTTTTTTTTTTTTTTTTTTTTTTAATGTTCAATAGATTATTGAATGCTTTGGTAGCCCTTTTAGCTGATATAGAAGAATTTGTATCTTTGTGCAAATGGAAAGAGCTGCTGCTAGCAATGAATTACAGCTGAACTAATGTTAGGGGAAAAAAAGCCAACCTTGTGGCTTTGGTTTATTCCTGTCTACTGCCAGAGGGGGTTATGCTTCTCTGTACCTTCCTGGATTTTCAGGGTGAATGAAGCACTCTGCAATATATGAACTTTCAGCTGGGGTTGGCAATACATTCTTCTCTTTTTAATGAAGAAACGTACTCATTTACATTGTAGAAATTATGACTATTAATGTGATATACTGAATTATGGGCTATGGTGTTTTATCAAATGAACTAAACCACAGCATGTTTGGTATCCGTTCAATGAGCATTAGTTTTTTGGTACCTGAGGCTGCACCTATGTCTTTGGCATTTTCAGATTCACTTGGGTTTCTTTGGATCTTCAGGTGAGGGATGTGGCTGGTGATGTACAAGCCATGTGCTTCAACCACCTCCAAAGCCGGGTGCTCCACAGATCTGGGTGTGGGATGAACTAGAAATGCTGCTGTTGAACATGCTGGGCAGGGATGGGGGCAGAGGAGAGTTTACAGGTCTCAAGGGGGCAATTGCTGTTGTTTCTTTGGGGCTCCCTGTTAGAAGACTTAATTAATAAAGGAAAAAATACCTCCTTCTATTCACGGCTCTTGAATGGAGGCTTAGTAAAATCCTGCTTGGTCTCTGGAGACTGAACTCCTGACTCTCAGTTAGTGTAAATAATGACTTCAGTGCAGCTAGACTGGTGCTTACCCATTTAATCAGACAGCTGAGTTGGTCCAGCTTTTTTTATTATTGTTTTAGTGTATCCAATATCTATGGACACTATAACTGTAGAGTGATTGTAGCCAGTAATTTCCCCTTGTCCACGTGTGGGTTCAACTCCACCCCGTGGTCTTTGACAGAATAGATTGAAGATGCTCCTCAATACAATACTCTGGAAATACACCATCATTCTGAGAACTAGTTTTTTAGAGAATAGTAGAATAGTAATCTCATCGTGTAATTGATAACATCTTTAACCAGCAAGATAATCGTAATTTATCTTCAAGGTTCAGAGAGAAATGCATTGTTAGAGAGACACATGTTCTTATCCACGCCTATTGTTTTAGCAGCTAATTACTGCAGATTAACTCCAGATTTCATGTTAAAATTTATATGTAAAATAAATCTAAAATTCTAACATGAGTTATTGATGAACATATTTAAATTTAAACCTGAAGACTTAAACTTCTTTAGTTCTTACAGTGACTAAATGTACTGTCTGCTCATAAATTCTACATAGCAAGTTCCCCTGCCACACTTTTCAGTGAAAAGCAGAGTGGGGTTTTTCTTTTTTTTCTCTTTTTTTTCCTTTTTTTTTTTTTTTTTTTTTCCCCAAAGGGGATAAAAAAGAAAAAAAGAAAAGAGCTCTTTTAGACTCTTTCCAGTTGATGCTCCATGTTGTGACATGTCATGTAAAACTGCATCTGTTATGTTGAAATAAGAACATAAGAGAGACACTTTGACATGAAGAATCACAACACAACTTAACAGCAGGAACATTTAAAACGCAACACGGTTTCGTTGTCAGTAACCTCAGCCCTGATAGAGATGAGGTATTTAGTTGAGCTTCCAGCTTCACTGAATCTGTGTTTCTTCCCTAACAAATTTTCCTTGTAATGTCGGGCCCGATCCAGCTATTCTCGCAGGCAGAAACTCCTGGTAACTTGTAAAAGTTGAAGCCAAGGAAAGTTTTGCCTGAGTGAAGACCTCAGGATCGGGCCCAGGAGTTTTACCGCCTGTGAAGTATAAAATAGACTCAGATTAAGCTAGCAGACTTGTTATTTGACAGTTTATAAAATATTTTAGTATCTTTTGGCAGTAGCAGTTTGAATGTTGGCAAATGTACACATTACTTGCAGTTACAAAACCTTGTAATGAGTATTTTCCACTGTAATAGCAGTGAGTTGAAATTTGGATAAACCACTTAGACTTGTGAACTCTGACATGCATGGTAACTATGTCTTTGCAAAAGAATTTTGTCAAGTATTGGAGCTCCTACTAATAGCACATCCATCTTTCTGCACACTATAAATCTTAAGAAAATTTCTATTACTCTGCAATTTGTCTGGCTTATGCTATTTATTAGCCATTTTATTCTGCTGCTTTAAGAAGTAATGTGATGTTCATTTTATTGCTGGTTCAATAAATTGTTAATTATAATGCAGTGATTGCTGCTGACGTGATTTAAAAGCCACATTAGCACTATAGCATTAAGTTTTAACTATTTTACCCTTCAATTCCCTGTTTATACAACAGTAAAAGGAAAATAGCCTCAGCCTAATTTAAAAAATTAAGGTACTTGTATCTATTGATCACATGATATACTAGAAACTTTTGCTGTTTTTTTTGAAAAGGTTACATTCAGGTCTGAAAAAGAAAGAAAATGCATCAACTGATTACAGTCCTACTGTTCAGCAAAAAGTGTTCTTAAAGCAAGATTAACCCCAAAGTTAAATTAACAGAATTAGTTAGTTAAATTAGGACAATTGGCATAATATATTAACGGAACAAAATACCCAGATAAATCATAATCATTTTATAGTTATGCTTAGCTTCTGGTGCCCATTTTTATAATAATGGAGAATAAGGGAGGCTTAGATTGGAAATCATACCTATTTTCTCCACGAATATTGTAAATGGGATTGGGAGAAATCTCAGTTTTGCTGATTGAAAGTCAAATCTGATTGCTGCCAGTATAATGATACACTCTTGGCTGAGCACGCAGAGACACTAGAATTGACTCTGTACCTCAAACCACACACAAGTATCATGCACGATGGACAGAGCCACGGAAACACTGAACCTGGCGTGCATGGGGGACACTTACTGCCTGTTGGAAACGTGTATTAGTGTTAGTTCAGTACCCACAGACATACAGACTATGGGTGAAATTATCTACCTTAGTTAAATCATGTGATTTTATTTTTTTTCCTTAGTTGAGCAAACTATACTCATAGAAAAATAGGGAACAAATAGAACAACAATGAAAACTGGTATAGAAGGCTGTCATATTTGCATGTACATGCATACACATGTATATTTTTTAATATATATAAAACATGCATAAATGGAGTTAATGGATCTGAGAGTTCCCGTGCTTTTGCAGCTCCACAGACACCACCACTACCAAAACTAATGTGCAGTTTTCACAAACTGGAAGCTATAAGTTATTAATTTAAACAAAGCCATTTAAATACATAGAAAAATGTAACTTTTAGCTGCTCGGTCCCATAGAAATTTGTTGACCCTGCTGGAGAGCCATTCAGTCTCGTGGGGGATGCTCACCATCACGTGCTGTCAGGTAGTCAGACTTTCAGGCTACAGCATCTCTGGTGATGTTAAAGCATCCTTGGTACTCAGCTGAGTTTATTACAGTGGAAAACTCAGCAGGTTTAATATGTCATTAATAATACAGGAAGAAAAAAATAGGAAGATGTAGTTATGAAAAGCTGCCTGGTCTGAGGTTCCCAGCTCATCCCTTCTCTGAGCTTTATTGTGAGCTGTTGTGATCTGGTGGTAGACAAATCAGAAAATGAATACAAAAAGGCTTTCCTTGCTCATTAGAGATTAGTTGAAAGAATTTAAGCATCTAAACCCTTTAGACATTCCTGGGACAGAGAAATCTTATCTTTATATGTCTAATTACATTTAAAAATCTTCTTCGTAAAGACCTTCCTCCTCCTTGACTAAGTTAAAAAGGTTATTAGCTTGATGACACCTGTTTTCAAAGATGGACTCCATTGAAACTGGAAGTGGGTTTGCAGTAAGAAAAGAGATTAAATTCTTCTTGAAGAAAGTGTCCCCACACTTGAATTTCAATAAATCCTAACTTCTTATATTTGATCATCCCTCATTTGATTTGTATAGAAGACACAGGTTGAACGGCTTTCAAATAAAGTCTTGGCACTGGTCATGGTAAAAATTACAGATACAAGGAAAAGTGTGACAGCCAGGTAGCTCCATGATTTCAGGCTTTGGGAGCAAAGATCTGAGCTAAAGGGACTGATAAAGCTTACTGAGCTGTCATAATATACTTAAACTCCTATACTTGACTTAGTACAGCATGACATTTCAATACGAGAAATTAGGACATAAAAAACTAGTGTAGCTCAGATTAAACAGATTTAAAACTGGTAAACTAATTGAAGCTTGGGCTGCATCAAGAGAAGCGTGGCCAGCAGGTTGAGGGAGGTGATTTTGCCCCTCTACTCTGCTCTTGTGAGACCTCACCTGGAATACTGCGTCCAGCTCTGGAGCCCTCAGCACAAGAAGGACATGGAGCTGTTGGAGCGGGTCCAGAGGAGGCTACAAGAATGATCCGAGGGCTGGAGCAGCTCTGCTGTGAGGACAGGCTGAGAGAGTTGGGCTTGTTCAGCCTGGAGAAGAGAAGGCTGCGGGAAGACCTGATTGCGGCCTTCCAGTACATAAAGGGGGCCTATAGGAAAGAGGGGGAGAATCTTTTCAGTAGGGACAATGGTGACAGGACAAGGGGTGATGGTTTCAAGCTGAAACAGGGTAGGTTTAGATTAGATGTAAGGAGAAAATTCTTTACAATGAGGGTGGTAAAGCACTGGAAGGGGTTGCCCAGAGAAGTGGTGGAGGCCCCATCCCTGGAAACATTCAAGCCCAGGTTGGACGGGGCTGTGAGCGACCTGGTCTAGGTAGTGGTGTCCCTGCTCACTGCAGGGGGTTTGGACTAGATGGGCTCTGGGGGTCCCTTCCAGCCCAAAACATTCTATGATTCTATGATTCTATGATAAAAAAGTAATTGGGATGTTTTTAGCAACATCTCAGAGGGACCTAGTCAAGGCCTAACACTTTTCCACCATATGAGTAATGATCTGGAAAAAACCTTTCCTCTTAATGCTTGGAGATCACAAAAGAATTACAGCAGTGATAAGTAAAGAAAGGGAATTGTCATTTATATAATAATCTAGATTATTTTGGAAGAAAGAGCCTTGTCATCAGATAGAGCTGGCTGTGCTCCACCAGAAAACACAGAGAAACCAGCGGGGAAGGTGGCAGTGCTACAAAACCAAAAGAAAATCAGGTTCTAAAGCTTCCTTATGGAGCGAGAATTTACCCACCTCAGTTTAACAGGGTGGTGAGAGGCTTTGGCCTGGAGCAGCAGCGTGGCCACTGCTCTGGAGCTTCGGATTGGGGATGCTCGGGGACTTTAAGCTAATGCCAAGCTGGTCCGAGTCCTCAGCATCTCCTCGTGTGGCTGAACAGCCCGGGCGCCCTGGCAGCATGCCGTTTGGGGGTTTTACGCTTTAAGCTGTTTTGTGTTAAAGCCTTACTTAAAACCCTCATGTTTGCAAAGGTTGTTTCGCATTTGGTTTAAGAACTGGGATGAATTCTAGCTCTACCAGAGTGAAATGTGAGATTGTAAGGCAATGCAGAGGGATGAGGCTTACAGTGAATGAGAACTCTCAGCCTTGAATTGCCTCCCACCCCAATTAATTACCCCCACCCCAATTAATTGACGTTGTGTTACATGAGTGGGTGGGTAACTGGGACCCACCAGTTACCAACGACACCCCTGTGATCACCACCGAAAAACTGCTGACCCCCGTGGTCTGCATTTTCAAGGCAGTGGTCGTGTTTGCAGAGTGCCAGAGAGAGAGGTGCTAACAGGGGAGTCATAAAACTTGATTAACAACAAGAGAGATCTTCTGCTAAAAGCATCAAGACTGGATGAAATATAGCCTACCGAAGAGCTAACGGATAAATCGGATCTATCCCCAAGTCTAGGAATTCCCTACATTATTTATCCCAAAATAAATGAGGGAAGGAAGGCCTAAACTCGTGAATGTCCAGGAATGCATATCTCAGTCATCTGCATAAATAATGCTGCCCAGCACAGAAAGCGGAACAGCCTGTAATGGAGGGTATAAAAGAAACGGTTAAAAAGGTAGACTGAAAAGCAACCACACAAGATTATGGAAAACATCCGTTTCTTGTACTTAGGAAACTCTATCAGGAGAATAAGGAGATCAGGGCATAAATTGATAAAGCCAACACGACATGTGTCTGCCTTAGCTTTTGAAAAGTGTTCAAACTGTGACTTTGGAAATGCCAATTTACTGTTGGCATATAGTATGTATAAAGTTATCCACAAAGCCATAAGAGAAAAAGAAACTTCTAATGAACTGTGAAACCAGATGCTTTATGCTGGAAAAGCACATTCTGCAGTCTGCATATTATTATTTTGTTTTGGGGAATGTTGCAATGTGCTAGGTAATTTCAAATATAGATTCAGGCACAGTTTATACCCAAAGATTTTATGCTGGGAGGAATATTCCTATTTGTGGTTGGGGGGCGAGGGGGGTATACATTCAACAGAAACAGACTTATGAAAAAGAAACTTATTTTTCAGACTGGAAAAGCAGTTTAGTTTAGAAACCTCATATTGCATATTTTTGCATGCTAAAAGTCAGCCCCCTTCTACTAGAAAGGATGTGAGTCTCTACAGATGCTGTAAGGGGTTTGGCACAAAGAGGGTTTTGGATGGGAGCTGTAAGATGTCTGGATGGGCAACCCAGAGAACCTAAATACTGTCTTGGCTGGACTGAAATCAGGGTGTCTTGCTTCCTAGAAATGTTCAGGAAAAATAATATGTCTGTACTAATTTGGCTGAAGAAGTCATTATTAGAGGCTGAAGTAAAGGAATACCGATAGCCAATGATGTAATAAATTCTGTATGTACGTATGAATTAAATTTCACTCATGAAAAACATTTTGTTCTTAAAAATATTGAGCGAAACAAGGAGAATATAAAAAAAAAAGGTTGTCTTCTTCATATGGTCGAAGTGTCATTGTACCATACCTTTCTTGCAGGTTCTTGGAATTTTGACCCAATCACACATCTAAAATAGAGTAACAAATAAGGAAAACAAATTTTATGTTGAATTTATTGCTGAGCTGACAGAATAGTGAACACCTGAAGCTGAGATAAATAATGAATTGCAAAAGGGGCTACATGTATTCAGTTACCTACATAGAGTGGGGAAAAATGAGATGCAGAACAACTGAGATACAGAAATCTGTTCAGATTAATATGACAAAGGGAAATGGTGAAAAACATATATGGCATTCAATTTTGTCTTATGATTAGGTACGATGTCATTACAAAACACTGCAATTTTTATAGTAGGTGATTAGAGATCAAATTATCAGATTAACTTTTTCTAAACTTCAGCTTGATCTATGTAATTTTAAATACTATGGGTAGTAGGCTCTAATGTTCCAATAGATTGACATGCTTGCAGTGGCAAGCTCGTCTGAGGAAGGATGGGGTAGGTATGAAGAAGGAGACAGATTGTATGGTATATAAAAATAACAGAGGAAATCTAAGTATAGTGGTCCATATAGACAAATGCCAATTTTAAAAATTATTATTTTTACATAGGCGGAAGAAACTAGGAAGGAAACAATGTTCAGCACTGACTGCAAAGCGGAATGTGTTAGGCAAGCAGAAAAAAATCTGAAAGTGAGACAAGCTTTGAAAAGCCTAGAAAGGAAGGATGGAGAGTTTGATTTGAAGTAGTTCCAGCTGAAGGAGGTCTGTGTGGCTAGGACTCATCATTAAAGTGCCATTAATTTTGCTTGATGCCAACACTTTGGGTGGATTGGAGGAACACAGACAGAATTTGCGCAGGCAAGAGGGACAAGGTTAAAGAAATGATGATAGGAGGTTTTGAAAGCTCCATGACTATTTTTGATTTTGCTGCTGTAGCAGGAATAATTGCTTTCTTTGCTGTACTTGAGTACTGGGCACTTCTATTTCTGGAAATGCTCCAAGAAGGTCATTCAAACTATTTCAAAACTCAGGAAAATTTTCTGGATAGTTTTCAGTTTGCACTGCAGTTTCATTTGTCTCTTACTTCTGAGACTGGTTTAACCATCTCTGATAAAAAGCAATACATCTTGTAGATAAATTTGTGTGTAATCTTTATGAAAATTAATAGTTATTTGTATTTTGACGAAAAATACTTCATCTACATCTTTGAATCTTCATTTTAATAATCAGTTTAAATTAGGATGGGGGAATATTCATTAGCAATGTTTTCGTGTTTGTTTTGTTTTTTTTTTTTTTTTTTTTTTTTTTTCCTTTTTTGCCTAGCATTTTCTGAAAAATCAGAGGGGGGAAAGTCTACTCTTCAGGCATTGTAGAAGACTTGTGTCAGTTTGATTTTTTGTATCTTAGTGCTTTTAACATGTGTCATTTACTCATTCCATTCAGGTTTTATCCGGTTTTTAATTTGTCTTTTGTGTGTCATGTTGAAAAATGTTTATTATGTGTGCGCTATTAGCTAAATAACATATATAAACAAAGAGAAAACACTGTTTTGCTTTTAAGAAAGCAATACAAAAAAATGGGAATATTGGATGTGTTTCACTTACAGGTTAAGTAAAAATACAAAAATATTCTCACTTTAGTCATGATAAAAAAGATATGAATTAACAATAAAAGTAGAGAGGGAAGAGCATAGATATTGTAAGAAATAGAGCTGGGAGGCAGGATCAACTATACCCAAATTGTTCATGACAGATACTTGTCTAACTTGCTCTTCAAATTTTCGGTGATGGAGTTTCCACAATCTCTATAGGCTCTTTTTGCTAATGTCTAATCAAAATCTCTTTCTCAGCAGTTCAAGCCTGTTACTAGTTATTCTTTATGAAGTGGACATACAGAGCAATTTCTTTGCAGCTACCAACTGTCTATGTAAAAACTTATCGCTGCTTTTTCTTCCTTTTAGTTTAAACCATCTCATTTATTATTGTTTTTATACAAATCATATTTTCCAGGACAACCAGCCTCTTGTTTCTTATCTGAAGAGTTAAGGCCAGGAAAGAATTACTGGATGAAAATTTGCATAACAATCAAATATAATGAGTAGAAATGAGTGCTGATATTTGGGGTTTATTTCTGTAGATGTGTGTGTTTATTTTTATTAGCCTTTACCCTGAATATATAGGGCCTAGCATCATACCCCAATCTGTCCTTTGGGTATGTGGGATAAGGATGGACTACTTTGAAATTGGGGACAGTCTCTTATCCCGAAAACCATTTATTCTATCAACAAACTCCATGCTGAGTCAGGAGGCTTTTGAAACATCTCTCTGTAAACATTTTTAAACAATTATTTTTAATATAAACTGGTTTTGCAGAAGGCAAAAAGGCCTTCACAGCAGAGCTGGAGGAGTAGGACACTTGCCCTCTGTCTCTTGTTTTCCCCTTTGCTGCCACTTTGTATAGGAAACCATCACTGGTGGCTGCGACCCATATCCCAAAGGCTATGGTTGCCCGTAATTTTTAGGATCCGACAACTTTGTTTAAGAAAGCAAGCAGAGAAGTTCATGGTAGCAAATTTCTGTTGCGCATTCATATATATGACACAGACTATGAAATTAAAAAAAAAGTTGCCTTATTTTTGCATACCTAAGGAAAAATAATCTTTTAATATTATTTTATGCATATTAAGCTTGGGAAAATTTAATTTCTGAGGGAGAGAAAAAACCCACACCATTATGTACATTTCCAGTGCTAGAAAGAAAATAAGATTCCCCCATGTTTGTGTTTATATAACACACACACACATACATATATTTAAGTCATCAGACAGGCACTTAGATGTTGAGATGACCTTTGAGAGATTTGCTAAATTAATGTATTTAAAATAGGGGTGTGTTTTTTGTTAGGCCTTTCTTTTCAAAGTTCCCTGTCCCATTCACCATCTACTTTTTGGTCATTGTTTTTCTATTTAAATTTAGATTTTGCCTTTTTTTCTTTTTTTTTTTTTTTTTTTTTTTTTTTTTTTTTTTAATTCCATCTAATAGTTGCATCACTGCCTCTTATACCAAAAGAGAGGGCATGCAAGACTGATAATGTCCCATTTTGGAAAAGGCTGAGCAGTTAACAGCATTGCATTTACCAAAAGTGCATGTAGGAAACTAGAAAGTTATTTTATTTTAGTTTGCAAACTTTACCCTTCTGCCTCTCAAGAAATATGGTCCTTGAGTAAAGAAACCCAGCTTCTGGGATACAGAGGCCCTGCAGCATGCTCCTGGGCTGGCAGGGATCAGATTTTGTCTTCCCAACCATGGGCAAATTCATCTCGTGATGCAAGAGGATGGTCTCCCTGCTCCACAGTCAACAGAGCTTAAAACTGAATCCTCAACAATCTGTTTACTCATCACTTTAGTCTTCCTTGAGCATGCCTAAGTCAAAAATAGATTGTTCCCCAGGATAGGATTTGCCTTATCTGACTTCTGGTGTTTGCAACGCAGACTTCTACAGCAGAGATAATCACCCAACGGCCCTCCGAGGCGGGGAGAGAAACGAGCACTCCCCGAGCACATCGCCTCCCATCGGCTTTGCCGACATTTCCTTTTATGCTCCCGGCTACGGATACAATACTTTTTGGTTTTTTGTTTATGTGTTTTAAAGCAGATTTGCAGACAGGTGCTGACCTGCTCTGGCTCATCTGATTTGATCAGCGTATGAATCTGAATGTTCCCATTGAATGTATAGGCAGAACAAAAATTTGCAGCAAAGTTGTCTTCATCCAGGGGCCAATAGCTGCGCATTGGGGTTTTCCCACAAAAAAAAAAAAAAACAAAAAGTACAATATTCCATTTCCCATGTCGTTGTACATAACAGGCGGATTGTAACTGCGAATGCCACTGGAATGTGTCAATAAGCAAAGTTCAGCAAACTACCTATTGTAGGTATAATATGTGACAGGGTGCAAAAGTGCTTTTCCTTAGGAAAAGCAGCTGCAAACCCAGGCTGAAGCTAGACGAACTACTCCTCACAGTGTAAAATCTTTTTGGACATGATGTGGACCTCTGTTCTGCTCTTCAGGACAGTATTGCAGGTAGTGAATGGGATGAATCCCTTTGTCATTGCAGCCGAGGCGGGGAGAGAAACGAGCGCTCCCCGAGCACATCGCCTCCCATCGGCTTTGCCGACATTTCCTTTTACGCTCCCGGCTACGGTTACAATATGCGGAGATAAGTTTTTGGTTTTTTGTTTATGTGTTTTAAAGCAGATTTGCAGACAGGTGCTGACCTGCTCTGGCTCATCTGATTTGATCAGCGTATGAATCTGAATGTTCCCATTGAATGTATAGGCAGAACAAAAATTTGCAGCAAAGTTGTCTTCATCCAGGGGCCAATAGCTGCGCATTGGGGTTTTCCCACAAAAAAAAAAAAAAAAAAAAAAAGTACAATATTCCATTTCCCATGTCGTTGTACATAACAGGCGGATTGTAACTGCGAATGCCACTGGAATGTGTCAATAAGCAAAGTTCAGCAAACTACCTATTGTAGGTATAATATGTGACAGGGTGCAAAAGTGCTTTTCCTTAGGAAAAGCAGCTGCAAACCCAGGCTGAAGCTAGACGAACTACTCCTCACAGTGTAAAATCTTTTTGGACATGATGTGGACCTCTGTTCTGCTCTTCAGGACAGTATTGCAGGTAGTGAATGGGATGAATCCCTTTGTCATTGCAGGCACATCGTCCTCTTATTTCAGTGCTGTCGCCTTGGAGCAAAAAAATTAGGGGCAAAAATGCCTCCATAAAGCTTGTCAAAGTGTCAGTGACCCTCAAAGGTTTGTCTGTTTATCATAAATGGCTTTGTTAATACGTATCATCACAAGCACTTACACTCGCATTTGCTTTAATGCTTTGTTCAAAGCTGTAGCGCAACTGTACCGACAATAGGATATAAATACAAGACATCTATTGTCATCTAGTTATCATTTATAACACTCAGCAAAAGCATTATAAAACATTCATTATGGGTTTGTAGGAGGCGTTTTGTCGGTAGCACCGCACGTTCGGGATGCAGCGTCCATCGCCGACCTGCTGGCAGGTAACTGACTGCCGCGGAGGCACCGGGGCACGAGGGAGAAGATGGAGCCCAACTGCAACTGCGTGACATCACGGGGCAGCGCCACAGAGCCGGGGAGCTGCCTTCATCTTAAAACATTGTGTAGACAGGAGGAAAGGTCTGTGTGAAGGATGGAATAAAAGATTTAAGAGCATTTTTTAGCCTGACGCACACCTTCGTTTTGAAGGCTGGGTACTCGGTAGCGGAGCAATCCCGCTCCGTGCAGGATGCCAGTGCAGTGCTCCTGCCCGCAGAGCGGCCGCCGGGCTTCGCTCCGGCTGCGCGTAGGGCACTGCTCTGGCAGAAATGCACCCGGCAGCTTCAGGAAGCAAAACTCGGCTGCTATTCAGTCAGGAGAGACAAATAACATTTGACTGTTTTTTCTTATTTGCATTGCAGCTGTTTCTTCTTCCCTGTGCGAGACACAGTACCAAAGCACTCCTCTTCTCCAGAGGAAAAATCCCTACTATTATAATTTTTTCATTACAGCTTAAACATTTTCAGTTTTAAAGAAACAAAAAAAAAAATAAAAAAAAGGGTAATTTGCTTGATCTGATTTCTGATGCATTTTGTTCGGTGTTATGTAGCCACATTTTTCTGTAGGAAATTTGATACATTACTTTAAGTTAACTACATACAAGAGAATACTAAATAAATTCACTTTATGTGCTTCCCTAATTAGTTTTCAGTCATGTAATTCTCTTCAATATAGAGTTGAGAAATCCCCAAGTCTACCTTGATGTAGTTAGTGTCACATACACTGATCATGTGAAATTGAATTTGAATTTACTACTAATATTTAAACACGAAAGCTGACTTGAGCCATATTTCCCCCTTGGATATAGATGTCACTGCTCTCTGTAATGAGTAGCATTACGTTGAATACTTAAGCCAAGAACAACCAAGTTACAGGAACAGGACATTAATCTTAAGAGAACTGTTGAATTTTGTGCTTTAGACAATGCAGTGTCTTAGAATTACCACTTACACTTTAATTACGTGAGACAAGTACTTTGCAGTATCTATTGCTTGACTATATTTTGTAAAGATGGAGTGGGAATATAGATATCACCAGGACCTCTCGGATAACTGGGTAGACTGTATACGCGAAACTGCATTATTTGTTGCCTATAACCTTCAGCTGTTGAATGCACCAAGTCTATCAAGTTTCTGTACAGATCTCCCTGCTCTTGCCCCCAGGTCTGGGGAGGTGTGGGGGGTGTGTGCACGTGTGCCAGACCCACGTTCGGGGGAGAGGGAGGTGCTGAGTGCTTAATCCCTGCACGGTTCGGTGCCGCGCTGTTCCCGTCTCTCTCTCACAACTCTTCTGCATGACTTAAACAATCGCACGCTTTAAAATCTAAAGCTCAGTGTTACCTTGGAGACTCTGTAACCTATGGGGAAACTGAGGCTTTGGAGAGTTCATCAGGAATCATTTGCAAAGGTCCTGATTAATTCAAACTTCTTTTAGAGTTTCTTTTTCTGCAGCCTCTGGGGTGATATAGTTGGGGAGATGGAATGGATACTGCTAGACTTAACACTTGTAGCCTAATTTATGTTGCTGCTTGATTAACTCCTTATCTGAGTAGATGCACATACCTGGATGAATTTAAAGTACTTTGTACTACAGATTTTCTTGGCTCTGTTAGCACTGAGTGCTTGCTGAGCACATCCCTTAGAAAGATACAGAGATGTCCTGGTGTTGACCAGGATGAAGCTCTTTTTCTTCCCAGTACGGTGTTTTGCATTTAGTATGGATTTGGTATTTGAAGAGTTTTGATAATACACTGATGTCCTTCATTGCTTAGCATCAACTAATAATGTTTTTGAATTTCCCAGGTTTCACTAATGGGCAGGTGCAAAAAGCTGGCCGGGGTATAGGCAGCACAGGTGACCCGACCAGGCCAAAATGAGTTTTCCATACCATAGACAGCATGCCCAATATAAGTGGGGGTCGGTTGGTGGGCCAGGGTTCCTTTTTTGGTTGTTCGGGTCGTTTGTTTGTTCATTCAGCTGTTTGAACTCTCGCTCGCTCCCCCTGGAACTTGCTGTTCCGAGATGGCTGCTGGGGAATATTCCTGTTCTGTGAT
>KL282961.1:11385-24375 GCA_000699545.1 Podiceps cristatus | reverse complement strand
GGTGCTGAGGGAAGCCGAGCCTGAGGGGTGAGCCGGGGCTTGCTGCCGGTGAGCACCGCGGGATTTTTTTGGTGAGCCCGTGTTCGTTACCGTCCTTTCCCCGCCGCCTCCTCCCCTTCAGACGAGGCTGCTTTCTCCTGACAGCTCTTCTCCTCGCAGCCTCCGCACGTATGACACATTCTCTCCTATTGCAGGTCACCCCCCCCGCCCCCCACATGCACATCCAAAATATGTAGGTGTCTGTGCGCGGCATGAGAGTTTTTGTGCCCTGAGCTTTGGGTTCGTAAATGACAGGATACGTGAACATTTGCTGACCCTGAACTTCTGTTAACTCCTCTTCTCCCTCCCCTTCTTCTCTCAGATGTGTAATGGCTTGAGTCCAGTGAGAGCAAAATGGACGGGGGAAATTAGGTGGCATTAGGTATATTTTATATTTCATGGAAATTTACTGCGCCCACCAATTCCATTAGCGTGTTCGTAGGAGTGGATTAGCTGCTGCGTTAGAATGCTGACCTTGATCCCCTTTGTCTCGCCTGCAACAATTTCGGGAGCTGTCTGGAGTTGCTTTAAACTCATTGCCGTCTTTGGCACTTTGCTGATGGTGGTTAACAGCGTTATGGGTGTTGTGAGGGAAACAAGGCTGAGGTATATCATAATCCAAACTAAATAATTTAAACCGCACCTGTTTCCTTTTTTTTTTTTTTTTTCTTTTAGATTTGGCGAATAATTTATAAGTGTGTTTTTCTTTTTGTAATTTTAACAGAAGATCAATAGCAACTTTCTTGTAGCTATCATGGCATAGATATGAGGAGAGGAGGTCTGGTTTGACATTCTCCCATTCACCCTCTCGATCCCCCTTTTTTAATTCTATTAATTGAACTGGAAACTAGATGACCAAAGGTTAAATACTCAGAAAATGTGGCACAGAAGAAAACATTTATGAAATTAGACTTAATATCAAAATCGGGTTTGCTTTCTTATTAGAATTGGATCAAAGTGAAGTAGGTGATCTGGTATTAAGTGTTGAAGATGTTAAAGAAATTGCCATATTGCTTTGTTGTAGGAATTCTGTATCCTCATACACAGCTCTTGTTAATTTCTGTCTGCACTTCAGTAAGTGATGAGAGACTTATTTTGAATAACACAAAAGTAACAGATATGAAAACATGAAATCACACACGTTTGAAATGCATAGTGAAAAATTTCCTTAAAAATTATCTATACTTGAAAGAAGAAACTGAATTTACTTCTCCAACATAGAGAAACCATTATAATGTTAACTTGGCATTAAAAGGGCCACTAAAATTTGAAAGATGAAAGCATCTTTTTTGATGGCATTATTTAAATACTGCTTTGACAATAATGAGTCTGGCTTACAAAAATCTTTAGTAAGGATAATGCAGCGTTCATACCTTGCATTTGCATGTTGTGTGGTGTAGCCCTGTGTTTAGCTGGGATGGAGCTCTACACAAATCAGTAGGTGGGGTCTGCCTATATCCATACTGAAGAGTTTGAATTGGAGCCTGTGTTGTCTGAAGCAAATTATAGTTTGAAAGTAGCGACTCATTTATTTTAAGCTTGGCTAAGGATGTAATGCATTAATTGATCTTTTAATATGTAAAATGCCACTAACATGTAGGAAAGTACTTGATTTATAATTCCAAATATAATTAGACTGAGAATAACTGAAAACCAGAACAGGGCTGTGGTTTTCCCCTGAATGGCTCTGGCTTCAATTTCTGCCTAACATTGCAGTGTGAAAATATGATACAGCTTATGACGTGGATGTTAAGATGTTCTGTATGCCTATGTTATTGTTCCATAGTGGAGCTCTTACAGTAAAACTATACAGATTTTTTTTGAACGGGTTACTAACATACAAAGTCTTCTAATTAACTGATTACCTGCTGTTAGAACACCGAAAAAAAAAAAAAAAAGAAAAAAGAAAAAAAAGAATGTCTCACTAGTCTTAATAAGTTTCAGTTCAGTAGAGTCTATTTGAGTAATTGCACCTAAAAAGTGCAATCAGGGAAGGCTTTGTTGGAGACTGATTCAGTGAACAGTCTACATTAAAACCTGTCCAGGAATTTCTTCTTTACCAATGGAAGCTGTTGATATTTCACATACCGATCAGCTTTTATTTGTTGGCCAAGAAAGCTAATCAGCTGTTTTTTAAATAAGGCTTATATACTAGTTGTGTCCTTATTGAATGTGTAATCTGGTGCGATGTGAAAATGGACAAGATCATGTCTAAAAATCAAACTCAGTAAAGTTTTTCTAGAGTAAAGTCACTAAATGTTGCTTACATTTCTTAAGTTATGGGTATCTTAAGTTCTTAAGCTGCAGTTTTTAGCTTTTTAATGCTTGCTTTTTTATTTTTACAGTAAGTGTTGACATGTATCTACTGAGGCAGCTGGACACCACTGTAACCAGTGGCACTTCAGAATCTGATATAAAACACTATAACTTCAGTTTGTAAAAATATGTTTAAAAATGCCAAATGTTTACTTGACAGCTATGCTTCACATCTAAAGAGCAAACTAAACCGGTGTATTGCTTGTGATTGTATTTTTTTGCAATGCACATATAATTATAGCAATGACTTTTTTCCTTCTAAGAACTGTTTTTTGGGTTTTCCCCCATTAAGCAGGGAAGAACAGATGCTGCTTGATTCAGAAATACTAGATTCTCAGAAATGCCCATTGATGATACGGAATATGCTTTCTTTTTCCTGTGTATTTTGTGAAGAGTCATGATGTCCTTTTGACAACTGTTTCTCTGAAGGGTGAGAGTTAGTGCTTACTTAGCCAAATGAGTAGTTACAATTCTGTATCTAATACAAATCCATACATGTGCACTCTTAACTAACCTGATGGATTGGCAGTCTTTCCAGAGTTGTTGGTTTCCTGGACTCCTTTTAGTGGAGATGTCAACTCCAGAGTTCAGCAGAACTGGCTGACTTGAGCATCTACAAACAGCTGTTTAAACCTTGAGCATTTAACCCCTGATGTTGATAGTTACAAGGAATAAACAAAACTGGAACTTGAGCTAGGCTGGCAACTTGGAGCACAAGAACATAAAAAAGTTCTCCTTCAGTTCTGTGATCTGCTTATGTGGAACACAAGAATGGATGCATAGATCAGGTAATTTACATCAGGCCAGTTTTTGATACGTCAGTCCTCAGGTAATAAGGCTTTTGCCACTGCCTTATTCATTATACCCTATGTCTGACTGTATTAGGAAATACCATAGACACACTGATACTGAAAATAATAACAACTCTGTGCTTTACTGCCATGTTTGGGCTTTTGTGGTGTAGTGCCTGCTTTTAAAGGATTAGAAATTTCTTTCAATAGGGAACATGAGGTTATCATGGGGTGCTATGTATAAGCACGAATGTTACAAAGAGGGAAAAAAAAAAAATGAGTAGCATCACCAAAACAAATACAGCAGAAGAAATAACTGTCAAATCACATTTTAATTTTTCATGTGGGGCAGAATTAAACATAATGATTTTAAGAAAAGGGAAAATACCAACTTTATAACATTTTAAAATAAGCACTTGAAGGCTTCTGTAAATTTCAGGACAATTTTCTGCTTCCTACTTCTGTAATACCTTGAAAATACAGTGAGCTGAATAAGAGTTTTATGCTAGGTTTTGATTATGACCTTTTTTTCCTTATTTTTTTTAATCATCTTTGGAAGAACTAGTTGTGCATATATTATGATGAATAAGGCTGTGTTATTATACCAGAACAAAGAAACGACATGTCTTTCATTTATACTCCTAGCTACAGTTCTTACCTGCCTTTGTATTTTAGGTTGGACTTGCTATGTATCTTGCATAAGTGAATGTTACTCTGTGCCCTCTAATCATATTTCATTTAATTATAATCCGTACCTCGTAATTTTATGCCTTTCTCTGGCTGCTGCTGTTTTCAAGGCTTGGTAGAGTTGTACGATGGTCTCTGATTTTTAACATCTGCACTTTGTCAGCTTCAGTACGGATACTTGCATGCTTTCAGTTCGTGTTAGTGTTGGCAGGATCATGACTTTCTCTTCTGTGCTCCATGGTTTAGGGCATTTTGCAGGCATGTAGCTGTACTGTTGCACTTACATCGTAGTGAACTACCATAACCTGCATAGTTCTTCTTCAGAAACATCTCTTTCCATGTATTTCTGACTTCCTGCTTTACTGTACTGATATGGAAGCATCTTGATTTGTTTGCATTTTGTTCAGGTATGTGCAAGATGTTTTTATGCAGCAATCATTAAAAGTAATGTTTAATGAGGATTACTTAATGGTTGCTAATTGGTGTTCACTAAAATAAAGATCTTTGGGAAATACGGATTACTAAGAATTGTCAAAGAATATTACTTACCAGCAAACCCACTGTCCTCTAATTGACAGAAGACTTTGAGTTAAAAAAGTTACAGCGGCCTATAGGAGTAAAGAAGCCAGTTTACAAAAATGTAAAGAAGTTGAATTATGTGAATATGATTGTTAAAGAAAGCTGAAGACTGTGATGAGGAAAATGCGTGCTGTCACAGACTATGACGATAAGGCAGGGTGTGTTTTAGGAGGAAAATTAATGCTAAAGAAGATACGTGATTCTCTCTTCCCAGGAGAGCCCGAGGGTGTTAAACAGCAGCCACCCCAGTTCTATGGTAGGAATTGTAAAAGTTGTTAGGGTGCTTTCTGGAGTGTTAATGCTGATCGTTTTTTTTTCAGTATGGCTCAGAACACTAAGAAATTTTGCAATTTTAGCACAACTTAAGGTTTCTTTCAGTAGTTTTAAAAGTTGGTAATATGCATAGTAATGGATATTGACTGAACAGGAGTTCAAGTAGAGGAAACAATTGTTCTGAAGACTGATCTTGTGAAATTAACCTCTGGTTCTCTTGATAAGATTACAGACTTTGTGGAGCATAATGTTGTTGATGTTGCAGACACGCTTGTCTGAAACCTTTTGCTTGGCTGTTATGTGACATTTTGGTTAAGGAACTAAAATAATAGATCAAGTGTCTACTTATTAAATGGTTTAAAACCTGGTGGATAATGTGAATCAAGTGGTTAACTATAAATAGTTGCTGTTACATAACTGCATGTGGTGAGGGCTCCTCATCATCAAAGTACATTTGTGAAGGAGCGCTGGGAAACCTGCTCGGTGCCTGCTGTTGGGCTTTGCCACTAAGGAAGTGAAAGCCAGGGAAAATTGCTGATCCTTTTTGTAGCTCGCAGAAATTTGGGAAAACAATAGATAACCACAGAATGGGTCGTTAGCGCAGGGTGGATACTTGGAAAAATGGCAGTTTCCTGTTTGTTTATTTGATGTGGTGTTTTATATCAGGCTTTAAAAGATTCAATACAGTATATTAACTTTTAAAATAAATTAATGATATTTTGTAATTAAAACAAATCAAATATAAACACATATAATATTAATATTAGCTTTTAGTTTGGGGAATTTATTTTGTAAAGCTTTGGAATGTTTTCTCATGTATAATACAGAACAGATATTACGTGTTGATCTGCAGTCACTATGTGGGTTTTAGGGAAAGCTTTTAATTTTAAGTTATTAATACTGTAATTCATAATTCATTAGTGATATACAAGAGGAGGAGAATCAGTTATGAAATAATAGATTACATTTATTATATTTCCACCAGTTTTCTGTATAACTTGAAGCAAAGTTGAATTTCTAAATGAAGAATTCATAAACATTCTGTGTACACCAGCAAAGTTGTGGTCATATGTACGTTTAACTGTGGAAAATTAAAAGCCATTTTTTTAGTCTATCCTTAGTTTATTGTAACAGCAGCTTCCTCTGTTTTCTCTCCCTTCATCAAGATCTCATCATCATAAATGGCAGTAGAATATTTACATATGCAGAGGCTTGTTTCCTTCTTAAGTACTGTTCAGTCTGAAAGCTCTGTCATAAATATCTTACTAAATTGTTTCAGTGTCTGCTTGTAAAATGTGAAACTGCTTCATAATTCACCTTATTTATGCTTGCTCTGGAAACTAAATATAAAACTTAAGTCTTCCTGTATGTCTGTGGGAGACAGCTTGGGCTGGTGCTGCCTGTGAATAACTTTTGTCCCTCCAGAAGCAGTTGAAACGGGCATAATTTTGGCACTGTTGCTTCAAGCCGTAGTTGTTTTCCCCTTTGTTGGCTGCTGCTCTCATCCCCATGCTGCTGCCTCTGTACTAGCAGGTGTCTTGTGACCATTTGATGACTGTGTCAGGGAACTGATGGAAGTTAAAATAGGCATTTGGGTTCCACTTTAGTTTTTACGTGTGAAAAATAGTCACTTTCTGCAGAATCAATGGAAAAACAACAGTTTCTAATTATTTATTTTTTTAAAATATCCCAAGCAGATGGGAGGGGAAATTTCCTGTTGTACAGAGAGGAAAGGAGGTCCTTAACTGCTAAATATATCAGACATACATGCTGTATTGAAGTCTTTTAAAAATGATTTGTAGAACAGTAGCTCGGAAACCTACTTTGACGCTGAATAAGAAGGGACAGTGAGGAAATAATAAGTGATAAATCTTATAAAATATATTCTTAATTTTAAATATGGATATATCTTTGATATGGGTCCATCTTTGAGGTGAGAGTTATGAAAGAAAATAGGATTTTTGGTGTGGAAATTGTTAGTGTTGGAGGAAAGAAAGCTAAGGAAGATGAAAAGAATATTTTCTTGAAAATAGTATTTAAAAACTGAACAACATAAGCTGAAATTGAGCTATGGTAGGAGTTCAAAAATTTTGGAATAGACAACAATAATAAAAAAAATAATAACTACAGAGGTCGTGTTTTAAAGGGGCCCAATATGGGAATTGTGCAGGGTCCTTTTTTCTTTTGAAGAAGTGATCACCTCAGGAGAGACAAGATGAGATCTTTGGTTTTGTTGAAGCTACAGCATGGATTTAAATCACTGAAATTTATACTACCTGTTCTTGAGAATAATGTCCTATACAATACTAAGATAAAGCCATTTCAGAGCCAATTCCAAAAGTTTAAGAATCTCCATAATATTTCATTATGTTTGTCAGTCTGATCCAGTAGGTTATGGCAAAGAAGCAAAATATTTTAAAGCTTATGTTATTTACCTTCAGGATTAAACTAGATAAACAGCTTACAGTGTTCCCATTTGCACAAGTCACAGTATTTTTAAGCCTGCTGCTTGTAGTTCTGGGTTGTTTGTCAGGGAATGCAGTTAACCTAAATGTTTTATTGTGGCTTGTTTCTGGTTCATCTAATGTGAGTCTCAAAAGCAAAATGTTTGATCTGTAAGCCAACAAAAAAAAAAGTACTTAAATGTACTTAGGTAGAAGGCCTTTTGTTATTAAGCATACTTTTTTTTTTTTTTTCTGGACAGCAGAAAAAATGGTGTATAGTAATTAGTTTGCTCAGTAAGTATATGGTTTTTTTTTTCTTGAATTATGCAATTTTAATATTTTAGGAACAATACCAGGTAGATTATGAGTTCTGAAGATACAGGTTTGATATGCTTTGGTAGTAAGCTTAGTTACTGCATTTTAAAATGTGTTTGGTTTTAGTTTGTGTATAAAATGTAAAGTGTCGTTAATGAAGTGTTCTCAACCCACTTCCTTTAAAAAGGGCTTTTTTCCCCCCTGATGGTCTTACATAATAGGAGTTTTGGTTTTTTGGTATTTGTGAATATTTCTGGTGGTGGAAGTGGTAGACATTCGTTGAAGGATTTAAGTCTTAAGTTGTTTGTCATTGTTAAAAGTTACTTTGGGGTTGAATGGATAGCCAGTGATGATTTGCACCTGTAGCTCCCTCTTGACAAAATACCTATGTTCTTTTCTCTATCCATTCCTAGAAACAGATTATTAAAACCTGGATTTTTTTTCGACAAAGACTTTATTCATATCTAAAATAAAAATTGTGCCAAATTGACAGATTTGGTTTTTGCTTTTTTGCTCCACCCCCCCTTCAAATGCTCATCTCTCTAATTAGTAGAGAGAAACAGGTTCAGAGGGTAATCCAAAGATCTTAATATAGAGCTGCCTCTTCTACATTTAACTTGGAGGGAGCCCATCACAGTCGTCGTTTTTGTGTTGCAGCATTACAGTTTGAGTTGAACAAAGCACTAGTTTTGGAATAATTTTGCATCGGTAAACTGAACAGGTTTCCACTACTATCTGGAAGGTATTGGAGGGAAGATAGAGGGCAGGAATTACGTGGTTGATGATGGAGGAGGAGAGGGTGACTGGGGGATGGAGCTGAGCATTTTCTTACTGGTGGTGGGAAACTGTTACTTGACCCCAGAACTGGTATGAAACTTTCTCCTAAGTGCCTCAGGTGCCTAAAGATGAATAGTGTGAATCTCTCCCTGCAACTTATCCAATTGTTTCTACAATATGTAAGCAAGAAAATGTGCAGATTTTTCTTTAATCTCCATTTCTGCTTGCGGATGCTTAGCGTGAATTAAAATTCCAGTCATGTGAGTAGTAGTGATAGTATATTTTAATATTGAAATAGATTGCTGAATAATCCGTTTTCATTTTATGTCTCATGGCAATTTCAGAAACTAGTGTTGCAAGGACAAATAAAAATTATCTGTGTTTTTGTATTATGAGAACCCTTTTCTTAGAATATATGTGCTCCATCATAAAATAAGCCTAGTGAAGAGCTGAGCATATACTACACCTGCAGTTGATATTCATTATTGACTTTTTAACAACATTACACTGCATAAAGTTAGTTGTAAATTTACATATTTATATGATTTGATTTCCATATCTGTTCTTGGTAACTTAATTCTGAGTTTGTTTTGGTTTTGCTTGGAAGATAGGATGTGAAATCTCTGTTTTACTTGTATATTGAGAATGATTTCCTTGGGTTAGTTGACATTGTTTGCCAGGTTATATGCTAATTTAGGTAGCCTCTTGAAGTTGTTTCTTTAGGATATAACTGCAGTAGGATTTGCGTAGTGACATTGGCCGGTTTTCATGGAAAGTAGTGCATCACTAGCTAAAGAAGTACGTAGGGATGGATTCTGTCAAATTTTGTTTGCTTAACTTGAGGCTTCTTTAAGATACAAATCTTCAGGGTGCAAGTGCTGAGGACATTTTGAAAATCAGCCTTAACAGTGTTGGCTGCAGAGATCTGTTAACAGAAATAATACCCTGACAGTGTCTCAAATCCTAGTGGTATAGATTCCAGTATACATTTCTAAGAAACAACTAACTGCAGGAGAAGTGAAGATGGTGTATCTATAGAATACTGGTAAGACAGCTTTATACTAACACAGTAAGATAGCTTTCCCCTTTTCTATGGCTAAGTAGTATCCTGCTCTCAGTCTTTTTATACCAATGTAAATGAATCTATTCTTAACCTACATTAATGCTTCACGTCTCAGTCTAGGTAATTGCACTGGTGCCTTTTCCACTTGTACTTCAGACAGAACTAACATGTATGGAACCTTGCTGCTTCCAGACAGGCCTGAAACACAGACTTGGCAAACAGTCCTGTTGGTTGTCTTCTACAGGGAATATTCTTTCTTAACTACACTGGGTATCCAGAGCTTCCAGTATCAGACTATTAAAAAAAAGGTGGTTGTCACTTAAGGAGGAAAAAAAGCTCAAACCTCTGATAAAGCACAGGAAGCAAAATTGTTGACGGAGAAAATTCCTTTTCTATATAGTCACTTTTATGAGAAGAGCCACACCCCAAAGGTAATAAACTGTTAGTGGATCCTAGTGACATAATAGAATTTTTTTCCCTTGTATTCAGAGGTTTAAAAGGGATAAAGAAAATTGTATGAGTTAATATCCTTTCAAAGTTACTTGTGGTAGTTGCCACATTATTTGTGTTATGTTCTAATTTAAAAATATTTGTCTCTCTATGATTGTAAGAGGCTTCAGAAGAATAATGTGTTCCATTTTGTACAAAAGTGGGAGATGTTTATGCTGGCCTTTGATCTCTTTTAACTCCTGACAAAGCTCCTTCCACAGTGTCCACAAGCCTTGCTTTTCCTGCTGGGTGGTAATATTATTCCAGTTAGATTGAGTTATCATGGCTCTTTATCGTGAAGTCTAGCAAGCTTTTTGATTAAGCAGTCTGAAATACGGAGAAGCTGCTCTCTGTTTTACAGTGTAAAGGTGAACTTTTTTTTTTTTTTTTTAATAATGTCCCTTTCTCCTCCTCAGATGAGTAGCTTTGCTGTATTTTTGAACCAACCCTTAGGGTTAGCAGTGGTTTTGTTGGGTGGCAGAGGGGATGAATGCAGGTGTCAGAAGCGAGGGAAGGAGTGCATAGCTAGGACCAAAGGAGAGCTTTACAGGTAGGGCATGGCATTCTGGCACGCTGCGTCCGGCATCAGGTATTAGTGGAGTGCGTTCTTGTGAAGTATTGGGGATTTGGTGGAGTTCTCTGTCTTTAAGTCAGAGGAAGGCCTAGGGATTGTCTTGGGGCCTTGCTGTCTGTGCTATCAACAATATTTTGATCTAAAGTCAGACATCTGTGTTATGTAATGAAACACAGCATATGTAAATCTGCTCTTAGATCCCTGTACTGCAGGTTTTCTTTGAGAGATGCTGCATAGAGTATTATTCATGATGCATGCTGATTATGTGTTCTAAGGATAATTAAATGTTTTGAACTTTAGTAGGCCATAGGGATGTATCCAAGTATCCATTTTAAAAAAAGTTCCAGTCATCAACAGAAGATTTCCCTGTAGAACAATTTAATTCTGTATGATTGGGACACTACTTAAGAGACAGCCTATGTATTATATTGAAGTTTTTTTAGATGTTGAATTTTGTTTTAGAAGTGGTGTGCAATCTAACTCTAAATTGAAACAAAAAGAGAAACCGTGATCTATATTAAATGTTAATTAAATTCATAGAAGATAGAAAGGCAGCTGATGGATAGAAGGACATTATGACCTTGTAGAAAATACAAGGTATTTAGGATTATAATCAGCATGTTTTTCTGTACCTTAGGCGTTTGTATGTTTTGTTTAAGAGATCTGGAAGTAAATTTAATAAATGTGACCTATATTTAGATTTAGTTTGCCCTGTGAAAATCCTGCTTATGATGTATTTGGAACCATTTTTACTTGAAAGATGCAACAAAATTTTCAGGAATTTCTTTAGTGAAACACTCATATGTATTGAGAGGAGGAGATTAAAATTGCAATTTTATGGCTGGGTGAAATTTGTATATAGCAAATGAGATGTAAAGAAATGCAGCTATATTTTCTTCACACATGCAAGAGCATGTTCTATAAGCAATTTCTGCAGTTACTTTTGTTGTGTACCTCATGATTAGTTAATGTACATTAGGCATATTATAAATGCATGTCTGGCATATCAGAATATGATTTATACTGTGTAAATCATAAATACTTTATTCAGAATTTTCACTGCTCATTACACAGAATTTTTTAGCAGCATGTGAGAGAGTAAATGAATTCTCTTAAGACCTAAATGCTGTCATCAGCAATATCTACGTGTTTACCTTCTCAACTGCATGGGCCATACATGGACTGCTTTTTGAAAAAATAATCCACTGTGTGAATAAAGGATATTTAAGTCTGTCAAGCTAAAGTGGAAGTTTAATACAAGCAGTAAATTAAAAATACTGGTTTTTTTGATACTGGAACTCTCTCAAATTTAGACATCCTGTCTGAAAACAGCAGTATTAATCATTTAGTATAGTTAAGAGAAAGTTGCTTTTTAACAGCTTTTTTGTGATTATTCAAAGTTAACTGTTTATTTTAAAGGGGAAGTGAACTTTTTTTGTATGAAACAGTGTTCAATGCTAAAATTACCCTGATCTGTAGCACGTGATGTACTGTTTATCAAAAAGATGCATTGTAATTTAAGATCATTTAATGAAAACAGCAATAGCTTCAGGGTGCTTTTACTTATACAACCAGATCAAAATAAATAATTTCAATTTAAAAAACCCTCAAACTTAGTTTTTACAAAAGGGGGTGTCTCTCCAGGAGTACAGGTATCTGGGAGTGACATTCCTATCCCAGGGGGTACATGTAAGACTGATGGGTCAGGGCATGGCAGGGACCAGGCCCTTTATAGCCTGTCTGGGCCAGGGAGAGTGATGTGGCCACCCTCGCTCCCCTTCTGGTGGCTGTAGTGGGTGCATTCTTTAATGATAAAACTAGCTTGCTACCCCAAAGCTCAGAAAAGCATCTTTAACTGCTGTATTAATCTGCATTAATCCTCTTCTTTCTAAGTGCCATATTTGGTAAATTCCTGTGTCCCCAGTCTTGTCTGTAGTGTCACTAACGTGGTCATTTGGTCTTCCTAGTTGGCAGACTTACACTCTACAAAAACTTAATAGTGGTATTGAGATAATGATTTCTCTCGAAGATATTAGGTTGAGTGTCTTGTGAGCTACAGGGGAATGAACATTCATTTACAAGGTGCATATTTCACCTGTTTGTGCCATATCTGTTTTAAATATAAAAAGAAGTTGCAGTTTAAGAGTAAAAGAGCTTTGAAGTGGATATGTATTTACTGTTACCTCCAAAAGTCATTACTGACTAGATTATATACCAATATGGAAGGGATCCTTTTGTGGTAAGAGATTTCTTTAGTTAACTCTACCTGTCCATATAAAAGCCAGTAAGTCTGTGTGTTCTTCTGACATTTGTTTTAGTTCATAAAGTTGTAATGTGAGGCACAAACAAAAACTTTGATACCCTAAAAAAAGGGTTCCTGAACTGAGGATTTGTGCCTGGCATTATCCCCTGCTATTCTACGAATCCTGCAGAAAAGTGGTAAGAGATTTCTTTAGTTAACTCTACCTGTCCATATAAAAGCCAGTAAGTCTGTGTGTTCTTCTGACATTTGTTTTAGTTCATAAAGTTGTAATGTGAGGCACAAACAAAAACTTTGATACCCTAAAAAAAGGGTTCCTGAACTGAGGATTTGTGCCTGGCATTATCCCCTGCTATTCTACGAATCCTGCAGAAAAACTGTTT
>KL282961.1:0-11352 GCA_000699545.1 Podiceps cristatus | reverse complement strand
ATATATATATATATATGAAGTCAGGATTGATTTATGTGTGTTCAATACCATGCTGTTCTGAAGGTGAACGAACTTGAGTAAATTCTTTTCTTCCCACTATTGCACTGTACATGAGGTTGAAAATAAAGGTAGACTTTTGAAAAAGTAAACTGGAAATGGTCATGCATAACACTACCTCCATGTGCTTGTCCCCACACTGTGTTTTCCATGCAATGTGGTGGTCATGAGGCTGGAGCAGAAGGATGGCATTTTCCATTGCTTGGTGCTCCACGGCAGCATTCCCGCTCACTTCACCAAAGGAGGATTCCCATAAAGGGCTGTAAACAGGGTGGTAAATACGCAGTGCTTTTCTCTCTGGGTGGTAGCTTAATTTAATGCCATTTAGAGGAGTTCGTGATTAGTCATTTCTTTCTCTTACATCAGTTACTTGCTGTGAAGCTATCTGCTGCATTAATGCATTGAACTGCTGTTCATCAAGCATATACATTCCAAAAAATTGTACATTTCCATTTGTATTCCAAGGTGCTCTGCAAAGTATTGCGTAGTGTTTACCTAATGAAGGGAAATAGTTAGGTCTTTCAGTTGGCTTGGTGACTAAATTCGGTAATTCTTACAGAGGATACTTTGACACTGGTCATAAATTAAGTGAAACCTGTTCATTACAAGGCTAATTAATAAGAAACATTTATTCTACACTTAACTCCTCATATCCTCATCATATTTTACTAAATGTCACTTAGGATAATACATAATTAAAGCATTTTGAACAATTTCTCAAGTATCATAATAAATTGTGAAACAAATCACGTCAGTCCTGTAAGTCATAACAAAATAAGCGGCTTTTTGAGCTTATTGGGTTGTCTTAACGAAATACATTCAGTAAGAAGTTTTGCCGGTGGCTTGCAAAACCTGAACTGCAGTAGACATGAAGTTCCAGAAGAAGTTTGAGCAGTAAATAGAATAGTACTGTTTTGATATTAGTAGAATGATCCTTATTCTTATTTTATTGTGAAGACTGAGTGTTTGAGTACGAGGGAATGAACTGGATCTGGGTTTGCAACACCTGCGAATAGAAAGTTTAGCAAGGCTTCTTGCTAGTATGAAAGGCAGTATCTGTGTTTCGATTCTTTGCCTCCCCTTACTTTTTTGATGTTGTTTGCTCTGTATTACTGTGAAGAAAATACAATAATATGTATTTTAAAGAGATGATACAAGATGTAGATTATGTTTCAAGTGTTGAGAAATCATCAGATTTGCCTTAAAAAGTGCACTTGGCCTCTACTTATGCTAACTGCATTGGGATGCCACATGTATGTAGCTGTGGTAAGCAGGAACTGATCTAGTCTGGAAAGAAGCAGGATACCTGTTTTATGTAACTCTTGTAATAATAGATTAGTGCAACATGCAGTGAGTATGTGTAGCAAGAATAGGTTTAAAAAGCGTTGGTCCCAACCTTTCTTTGCTGTGTAAATCAGATTTGAATGTGTAACATACAAATTTAATGATGAATATATATTTGAAAATAAATCTATGTTAATTTTGTTAACCCTATAGATAGGAGATTCTTTAATGGGTTGATAGATATTTTTATTGCGTAGTCTTGTTAGAGTGATCAAGAAATGTGAAAGATGGATGTGGGAAAAAGGACAGCTCCTATAGCTCAGCCAATCTCATCCCTAGGGCATCCTGACTCTGTCTCTGACATTCAGCATGTGAACTCTGCATTTTTTTTCCCTCTGATGTCTACTATGGGGCAAGTCGTAAATTTCATGCTAATTTACAGATCTTTCAAATTCAAAACTTACAGTTTTTTCTAGCAGGTTGTCAGGTGGTTTTATATTTAGTTACTTCAGCTCAGAAGTTAAATGTGCAAATATGTTAATGTGTTCCATGTTGAAGGGAGAAGGTGCTCTTCAGGCATCACTTTATCAGGTGCAGTAGAAATGTATCAGCATGAGTCCAGTTCTCTATGTGAGTCTAAGATCTTGTATGTCCGTAGGCATGCAAATTGCTTATATTTATGTTTGCATGTTCTGTTTTTTGTTGTGTTTTTTTTTTGTTTGTTTGTTTTTATTTGCTTGTTTTTTTTCTTTGTCTCTAACACTTTGCAAAGTTCTTCAAGCTTATTCCGGGTACAGACTGATTCTTGGGAAGGTAGTTGATCTGTACCTACAGAATTTGTGTTGCATGTGGGGATTGTATGATCTTTGAGCTGATTAGAGTTTACAGAAGCGTGTCATAGGGAATTAGGTGTTGGGAAAAGAAGTTCCTCCATGTTTGGTTTGTTTCAGATTTGCCTCCATAATGTTTGAATGCCTTTGCTTTTTTTCCTGTCAAAATGACATTGTTTGGATCTTTCCCAATGTTTTTATTCAAGTGATAGGAAACAGAAGGGAAGGAACTAATTGGTATGAGTCTGGAAAACATGCTCTGAATACACGTACAAGCATTTGTTCTTTCTTATCCAGATTTCCAGCATGTGAGATATGTGGTGGCAGAAGCATCGTTCTGGGAATGCTTTTGGGGAGTGCAAAATTTATTTTCATCCTTATCGCCACTGAAGGAAAGTGCGAGTATTTCCTTATTCAGATTCTCTTGAATTCTTGCTTTATAATGAAGATCTTGTCTTGCTAGTTTATTAGTAATTGCTACCTCCTACCATCTCTTTTGTCAGCAGGGGGTAGGATTTCCTCCTACACCCAGGAAAGAAAAAAAAAATAGAAAATTAGATGGTGATAGAGGCTAAAATTAAAAGAAATTTGAGAAGAAATAGGCCAGGTTAATCTCTAATTCTGTAAGACAGCAATTCTCCCTTTAGATGTTAGGTGAAAAAAACCATTCTTTTCTTGATAGTTGTATCTTCAAGGGGCCAGGCAAAACTCACGTTGCTAGGCAGAGAATATTTCCACATAGGTCATCTGCTTGTACTTGGACTAGCTAGCCTGCATTGACATTACACATTTGATTAAGGCATTTCGAAGTGGAAAGCTATCTGCAATTCAGAAGCAGTTGCACTTGTTACCCTGGTTGCCTCACTGCAGTAGGCCACGACACTTCTAAAACTTAATAAAAACCTAAACTGTGAAAGCTTGTCATTCTATTTGTGCTTCGGTATATCGCAAGGACAGTATAGGTGGCAACACTTCAAACAAAAAAACCACGAGAGGAAATAGTTTGTCACAACCCTACTGTGGTGGCTTGCATCTCTCTTCCATTTTCTCGGCTTCTGTCTGCGCTGCAGTTGCAACAGCAGTGTTACCTGAGCTGGCTATCAAGTCGTTGGCTTGCACCCTGCTACCGACAGCAGCAGTTTGTTGGAATTGGTTGTGAAAAATGTTATAAAACTTTCTATGAAGTCTTCCAGTCACCTCCCCCCATGACTTGAAGCTTTTTATTCCCTGCAGGTTAAAAATCTTTCCCTTTCCCTTTTCCACATTCCATTTAACTTTAACATTCGGTGACTGGAGTAAATGTTTTTTTCAACAGTTAATCTGTTTCTTGATCTGTGATTGCAAGTGATCAGTGAATGTTTATTTCCCCCTCACCCCAAGAATTTACTATCCAATTTGAAAATACAATCTAAATATGCAAAATAAAAGTAGTCCATGTTGTGATGGTTGTGATGGTTGCTGAGGCTGTGTGAGGCAGGAGCTTGTTTGGAAACAGTATGTTTTGTTAGGATTGTCATCACCTGTTGTCATGTTACGTGTTTTCAAAACTAAAGTAAAAGTATTTCACTGTTAGTGCTGAAATACGCAATAACAAAATGTTTTATGAGAAATAATATTGGACAGTCCTTGTAATATTCCTTTCCCTCTGCTGTTGTCATGCTAGTAATTTGGGGTTTTTTGGTGTTGTGGTGTTTTGTTTTGTTTTTCCTTTCTTCTTCTTCTTGTGGGGGTAGACAGCTTATAACTTCCTTATGTGTTCAGAGAAGTGTATGAGCTTAAGTGGTCACGATATCTGAATCATCAGTAAGAGCTTTGTTATAAAACGGGTTGCGTGGCATTACTGACACTTCATTCTACTGAACTAGAAAATTGCTTGCAACTTCTTGCCTTTAGACCAAGCCTTCTTTTATTTTTTTTCTGCATCTGGAAAGTCAGGTAATTTTCCTTTTTTCTTTTTTTATTTCTTTAATAGCTTGATTATTTTGTCTATTCCCTAGACAACAGGTGTCCACAAGCATGATGACTGTTAGCATTAATTGACTTTTGTATTGCCAGTCTAATGGCAAGATTGAGATATAACTTCATATGGAAGAGACAAATAAAAAATAGAGAGGGAAGAAAAAGTAATGCATTTTTAAGTGAAGAGTATGAAGTTTATTTGTTTAGACACCTCCTAAGATTTTTTTAAGGCTAAGGTGTAACATTAATACATTTGTATTCATTCAGCAGACTATATGATAGATAAGTATTGATTCTTGGGGATCAGTACTTGAGGTGAATATTTTAATGGTTGATAAAGAAATTGATTCAATATTTCAGATTTGCTATTGATGTGCAAATTACAGAGTTTAGCCAGAAAAACTAAAGCAAATGTGATCTTTACTTTTCAAAGGACTTGATTGTATATATCTTTGCTGTGATGATCCCCATTCATTTCTTAAGCTTTTCTTCAAGATAACTTGGTTGGCTAAAGTTTGGGAACTTCAGAAAAATGATATGATTTCTTATGTATTTCTTACGTATCCTGAAAAGGGTAGGATTTCCTATTTAATTCATTCAGCATCTCTCAACCTCAAAAACAGATCTGTGAAATTTTTTTTTTTTTTTCAATTTCTCATTGTAAACAGGCATTGTTGGTTATTTTAATTTCTACTAAAATTTGTATCTAATGTTTAAACAAACTAGCCTAGATAGAAAGTGGAAATTTTAAAAATCAGTGCTAGAAGAGGGGAAAAAAAAAAGTACTAAAAGTATTTGTCAAGATTTCAGCCTTGTAGTAGGTCATTACTGATGCTTTTAGTAGTAGCCTTAGTCACAAATTACTATTCTGTTCTTTAGATTTCAAATCCTTATAGTAGCTTTGTTTATTTGGCTGTGTACCTATTTCTTTAAATGCAAAAAGGTTCCCTTGGGCAGAGCAGGAGAACTTAATCTCTGGTGTATCTAATGCAATCAGGAGTAGCTGTGACACACAAGGAAGAGTAAACTAAAGAGCAAAAATGCGTGTTAAAGTACACTTATATAAGGAGAATATTTTAAAACTATGCTGGCTTAGTGGTGTGGATTTTGTAAAGGCACTCTCATACAGTCTTGTGAACACATGCAATTAAAAAACAAGACAGTCTTATCTTGAGCATGAAACTTTTGATTCTGTAGAGATCATGGAGGGCTGAGAGACTAAATCCATTGTCGGTGCTCTTAATGTTCTTTCTTATTTTGCTTGAAAGGTTTGAGGGTTTATGTACTGGGTGGTTTGTTATTTTTACTTCAGAGCCAGATTCAGCTTGTGTGCATTTGCAAGAGTTTTCACATTTTCCTTTATTAAAAAAAAAAAAGGGGGGGGGGGGGGAAGAAAGATACAAACACAAAAAAGTCTTGCTACCTCTAAGGCATACTCAAGATTCCGAGAATGTTCTTCTGAGTGGTGTCCATCATAATGGAATCTGGATCAGACCAGAAGCAACTGTAAAATGCATTTACTTCCATCCATTGTTAGAATAGCAAAATGTGAACTTCTAAATACAGCTGTAATATTTTATTATACTATTACATAAGAGAAAATAATCATAGATTAGATAATAGGGGAAAAAATGGAAAAAGGAATTCTAAAACCACATTCATATGATGTACTTTCATGTCAGGATTTCAGTTGAATCTGTACCAAGGTAAACTGCCCTGAAAATCATCAGGAAAAATGGGTATTTTCCTGTAGTACTGACTTACTGACTGCTTTATACTATTTCTTCTTTGATTTTGATGCTTAACTATTCTAAACAAGTTTCATGTTTCAATTCCTTGAAAACTTTTTATCCCAACATTGAATCCAAATTTGTCTACTGCTTGACTTAAATGATCCCTACAGAGAACTGAAGATCGCTATGTACATTTGTCCAGAGCAAATCCTTCTTTGAAGATTAGCTTATAGGTATATTGTTTACATTATTTTCTTTCCAGAAGTGCTGGTTTTGATTACATACTTTTCAACAGTAGCTATGCAAATATAATGAAGGAAGTTGTGATTTCTTCCATGTTAATATTTTTCTTGTTACATTTATCCATTTGGGGCAAAATAGTAAGACTATCCACCTTCAGGGTTGAAAGCATCAAGTAGCTGGTTAATGTGTCTGTATCACTCTGTTTTTCCCATCCTATTGATATCTATTGTTTAACCATACCTGCTCTTATATATAGTCAAATACTGAAAATCTTATAAGTAACTGTACCTACAATAATAATATATGTATTCCTAAGCAGTCTTATTTTGTCTCTTGCTGTTCACTGAATCTAAAATAGTTTCTAAAAATGTTAAGCATTGAGAAAAAGAACAGAAGAATCAATGCTGATCACCATATAGCCTTTAACTGTATTATATAGCCTTTTCATGATAAAGAAGATTCTTTTTTGCTCCTAAGAAATCAATTCTGTCATTAATATTTAGGCTTAAGGACTGTGCTATTGTACAGCTGTTAGTGTATTGCTCTTGCTTTAACGATTTTTAAAAAAAAATGTTGCAGGTTAGTAGTTTATTGTATTAGAAATTTTAATTGTAATTCCTTCAAAATCCGATATGAATATGCATTGTGACAACTCTGAATTATGTAAAATATCAAACTTCCCTGTCAAATTGTGAGTCACATTATTTCTCTCAACTTTTTTTACAGCTGTTTCAAATTTAAGAAACTGCTACGCAGAGTACAAGATAATGAGAAATAATAGCACACTTCAGTATTTTTACTTGAAGTTTCAGCTGCATGAAATTTAAATCGGCCATCTAGGTTAAGGGGCCGAACACAGATGGCAGAGTAATGGCTGGCTAGTGATCTACTTCATAGTTAAAAGGACTACCCTAAATTCATCAGCAAGGAAATAGAATTTTAAAAACAGAGACTAGAACATTTCATAATTTTTCAGAGCAAGCTGTTTAAGAGCTGTAGAATACATGACATTAAAACTGAATTAATAACTTTTAAGTGGTTTGCCTGTGCTTTAAGATATATCTGATTTCATAAAAATAGTGGGGTTTTCTTTTTTTTTGGAGCACACATTGAAAATGTTAGCTAGATCATGTAAGAAGTTTGCATACTGCTTTGTTTCTTATTCTGTGTAAGAGCTGACATTGTTTTTATGCTAGTATCCTCCCATAAATCACGGCAAGTGTTTCTTAAGTTTCTGAAAAGGAAAAAAAATGTTGTTTTACCTGCAAGGGATAATTTACAGTTAATTCTGTTAAAGAGGCATTTTGAATATTACCTTATTTCTGAATAAAAGAAGATTTCTTTGGGGGTTTTGAGGACTTTTGATAAATCTGTTCTTAGACTTTATTCTTTACTTAAGTTTTTCGTGACCTGACTTTTGGTTTCATGGCACTTTTGGTCACCTGCTTTGAGGATGGGAAAAGTAAAGAGAGCACTAAAATAGAGCTTGCATAATGCATGTGCCTCTGAGGAATTAGACCAATTCCTGGGGTATCAGTAGCCATCATTCCTTTGACAAAACGTTCAAATGATTTTCAGATAGTAATACTACATTGACTTAAGGCTTCCTGGGTACAGTAAAGGAAACCAGACATCTTTGAAGTTCTGGAGATCTTGTGTCTCATTCCCTTTAAAGATTAAAACCTACCGTAGGCTTTTAAGGGTTCACTAACTGGATGTTGCAAATGATTAGCATATTTTGTGATAGAGCAAAAGTGATGATAAATCTTCATCCTTTCTTGCATTATTTTAATAAGAAGACTTCACAACTACAAACTAGCCTAAACTTTGTCCCTTGCTCTTGCATGTCCTTCTTAGGAGTCATTTCTGAAGGCACAACCTCTTGAGACTAGATACTTTGTAGATACTGAACTAATTTTGCTAAGTTGAGTAAAAAACAATAATCATGGCATTGAGTAAAGAGGAGAATGGTATCTTGACTGAATGCTTCAATTCTTGCTCCTGTGAAGACAGTGTTAGTTTCAGGATGGTCCTGTGGAATAATAGGTGTGGTTCTTAAAGTTTTCTTTCTTGAAAACACTGAAAACTGGGAAAGTAAAGGTTTGGAAAATAGAAAATTTCATATTTTACTATAAACCTTCTTGAGCTGATGTAAATTTTGGAAAATTCCATTTGCAAATTAAATTTAAAGCAAGCCTTTTAGTCTCTGAGGTGTCTTACATTGGCCTAGTGGGTCTCCTGGAAGTTGGTGGGAGTTCTAATGTCTTCAGTGGGAAAGTAATTAGGTCATTGATAGAAGTTAAAAAAACAAACAAACAAAACTAAATCAAGTAATGGTGGAAAAGATTTCTTTAAATAAAATACAGACAAAGAATAATAACCTGTAACTGGACTTCTTGAAAACACTTGTTTCTTTGATGCTGGAATAAGATTTTAGGGGGCTGTAGGGTTTTTTGGTTGCTGTTTTGCTCTGGAAAGCTGTCTGTACAGCTAGTTTTATGTAGACTCCTGTACCTCACATCACAGCTTCACATCTAGCAATAGCAGATCTGTTCATTACTCTCACTGTGGAATCACCCTTCGGTACAAAGTTGATCCGGATCAAGTGTAAGCGAATAATAACACTTCTGTTGACTTGACCAGAACATGCAACAATGCTGCTTTTCAGCTTTGTGGTGGCTGTGGTAGGACAGCTGATCTTCTGTTCAGTGTAGGTTTGGAACAGAGTTACACTTACAAAGTGTTTTGAACAGATTCATACAGAGAAGCCAGACAGCTCTGGTGCTTTCCATCATGTGAATACATGGGGTTTTGATCTAGTAATTAGATAGCCTAATTCCTGGTTTAGTGTCTTGAGATGTAGATCAAATCTCTGTCATCATTTTCCCTTTTTATTGGTAAGAGAACGTGTTGCATACAGCTTAATCCCGTCCTTTCTCTCGCTTCAATGCCTTGTGAGTCTCTTCTCTACTTCAGTTTCTCCTCTCTTGTCATTTCATAGTTTTTGTCTGTCTGTCATTCATTCCCCATTGCAGTTCCTTGCTCAAGCTGCGTTCTCCAGTGGCTCTAGTTGCTTTATCATGGAAACATCAATGTATTTTTAGCCTTAAAAATTATTTTGTTGCAATTTTAAAATTGTAGATTCCGGAGTAACTTCTCTGACAAGAGTGAGCTTGTATGAACTGCTCCTGACATGTAATTTGATAATTTTTTTTTTTTTTTTAAGGAGATGTTCAAATATTGGTAGGATACTAGCAATGAAAAAAGCTTGCTTTTTTTTTTTTTTTCCTTCCCTAGGACTACATGGTGGTGGAACATTAATTTCTCTTCAGTAGCTCATATGCTTTAATGTAATTGAAGACTGATAAGTCAAATGGACAACTGAAGGAGCTGCTATTTAAATTATGATGTGGACAGCAAAGTACAGGTTGAGCTCTTAAACAGTAATGATCAAAATGAGGTTGGGGTTGTGTTTTGATCTTTATAACCTGTGCAGTTCTTGTATGTTTACTTGGCTGCTTGCCACCTCAAAGATTTCTGTATGAGATTTTGCTATCAGTTTCTTTTATGTCTGTTCAGTTTCAGTAACAATAAACCCAGATAATATTTTTGTTACTTCTCTGAAAAGTGAAATGGATTTTGTTGCAACCCCTCTTTAATTTAGCAAATTCAATCTTGATTCTTGAAAACCACCTTTGCTTTCATTAACTTGAGTATGTTTTATATTTTTTGTGTGAAGCAAAAGTGAATGTGCTTGTACTGCAGTTTTAGTCAGACAGAAGGCACTTCATGCCTACCACATTTGCTGCCATCATCAAGTTTCTCCTACAGCTCTTTTCTCAATAAAGTTAATGAATTCAGAAGGGAAATATTTCATAATCACATAACGATTTATATCTGTTTTTTCTTTCTTCATGGTCTGTAACTACATTTTGGACCCTGCTTCCAGCACGAGATGATCTAAGTTGTAAAGAACCAAAGCTCTATTGATTTCTGGAACAATTTTGTAAACATTCATCATCTTACTCTATTATGACATTGTTTTAGTTCTGTGGTGGATCCTATTCTCTACTTGCAGGCTTTCATAATTAAATTGATGTCCTGAGCTCTTCATCTGCATTTTGTTGGAGCCTCTCCTCTTCAATAAGAATACACTCAGAGATGGGAAGTATAGTTGTTGGAATAGTCTTAAGAATTAACAGAACTGACTGTAGAAGTATCTGTACTACTTCCTTAGAGCTGTTGAAATTGGCTCACTTGTGTTACATGTGCAGCAGAGAAAAAGACTTAAAGTAAGGTGATCCTGAGGAAGTTCTAAGCTAAGGAGTAATTGACTGGAATAGAAGAAGGAAAGAAATTTAAATTAAAAAAATAAAAACACCGTCTCCCCAGCCAAAAACAACACCTCCCCCCCCCCCAAACAAACAAACAAACAAACAAACCAAAAGCAAACCACACCAAACAAACAAACAGGAACCTGGGGGTGGTGTGTGTGTGTCCCCTTCCCCCCACCCCCAACCCAAAGAAGCAACGATGGTTCTTTGTTATGGAGAAGGCAAGTTTATGCATGCCTGACTGGGAATTAGGATAGTGTCATCCTATAGTCCTTCTTTGGCAAGGAATCTTACAGTTTATGGTCACCATAGCGTTATACTGAAAGAACCACCTGAACTAATGAACTACTGAGGCAGTGAAGATCACCTAGAAGAGCTACAAAATCCCCAAATTATGTCAGAAGTGCTTAATTTAAATACCATCTCCAGGATCCCCAGGTAAAGATCCCTTCCAAAAGTGTTCCTTATGACCCTTGCTAGGGACATACCTGGATCAGAAATGGACAGTGGAGGAATGGGTGTCCTAAGTTTTACCAACTGTGGAGAATAGAAGATACAAATATCCCAAAAGGCTGTTGGAGCAGTGAGATGGTCCCAATTGTTTGAAATTAGAATTACAAACCAACCAACCAAACAAACAAGAGTCCATCCATTTTGTCAATCCGTCCAGTTGATGAGATGAAACCTGTCAACTGATATCTGACTGAGGGTTTTTTTAAGTGAAATATATTTGTTTAATAACTTTTAAAGTAACAGGATCTGGAAACAGAACCTTAAACTTGTTCTCAATTTAGTTGATGATTATGGATGGCTTGTTCCAGTGACTCATTCTGCTGCAAGAAATGGTAATGCCTACAGGATTACTTTTAGAGAAAGAACCTATATTGTGGCTGTCAGGAGAGGTCCCCGGGG
>KL282960.1:0-30786 GCA_000699545.1 Podiceps cristatus | reverse complement strand
ACCCCACCACAATGCAGCTACCTATTACCACGGCAAAATTCAGCTTTGGAGGAGGCAAGATTTCTTGACAGTCGGCAGCTGCAGACCATGGAACAAAATTCCCATCAGCCAAGAAACCATTCAGATTTCAAATCCAAAATCTAACATCTAGACAATCCACATTGTTTGGGTTTATTTATTTAACTTAAAAGTAAATTATATTTCATAAATGACATGTCGTGCATTTTCTACTGGCATGATGGCTTCCACACTGAACAGGTTATGTTTAAAGAATGTATGTTTGTTCAGGGCTGTCAATTGGAAAAATTACATATTTCAATTAAGATGTGTTCTTACTTAGAAATAATTCTTGTTTTCTTCTTAAAAGCAGACTGAATTTACAATCTGCTATTACTTAGGTATTTCAGATGTTTGAAAACAACTTCACCAGGGGGGGCTGAGTAGTGGCATCCCCTCTGCTATGCACTGCTGTTACCAAAGTCAGGCTACGTACATGCTGGTTACATGACAGTTAACCAAAATTTGGTTAACTTCACATTAGTAACCCCAGATTTTGTAGAAATTTTTCACAACAGAAAGAAACTTTCACAAAATTTGAAAAGCTTGCATTTATGCTATATTTTATGCTGTGATCCTGCCAGATGTTTCCAAAGTAAGCCACTTTAAATTGGGAGAACATACAGAAGACACTGACACAGAGTCATTTGCTAATTCAGGACCATGTGTTTGCACTTCATATAAAGCTACTTTTTCATCCGATTTGATAAGAAGTTCCCAGCATGATACTAGGTCATTGCACTGCTGAAAATGAGGCTGTCTGCGGGAGAGACAAAACCAGGCTCTGACCACTGCGTTCATGTTAAAAGAAAAACAAAACCCCCCCAAAAAAACCAAAAAAAAAAAAAAAAAAAAAAAAAAAAAAAAAACACACAACAACCAACCACACACCGACCAACAATGAAAAAAAACCTCTACAAGTTCAGGTTTTTGTTTAGGTTTTTTGGCCAAAAAAAATACCAAACAAACAAAAAACAAATCAAACATGATAGGCCAAGGACTGATGGATCAACCCCTGCATACACACACACACGCCTTTTAAATTCTTTTTCTGCATTCCTCATCCTTAGGTGTACAGCAGCAGTGTCTCACCCCATAAGAGTCAGCAGAAATTCCTTAAGCTACCTGACTGGGAAACTGCAAGGTTGATTTTTGTAAAGACTTTTAAAAACCTTGGGTGGAAATCTGGATTGGTGCATATTTGGTATTAATTGTTCTTGTAAAGCTCACGAACTTTGAAACCGTCTGTGACTGTTTTAAGCTAAAATATGGACTGAGCTTCCAAGACTAATTTGTGTTGGCAGTGTTCAAGACAGAATTACAGACAGATGTTCTAGGTCTGTCTGAAAAACTAAGGGATTTGGGGATAAAAGTCTTCTGAACAATTAATGATATTGCCAAAACAAATAAATATGCAGTCATCTGCTAAAACTAAATATATAAACACACAACCCCAAACCAAAGTACGTATCATATGAAAATACCAAACAGATTAACCTAAAGTAGGCAATGCCAAGAGAGTTGTTTTAGGACACTAAAAGAACATACTACAACTCTCTTTTAGATTGAAGATATGATATACTTAATAGTACCAGAACATATTAAAAAAAAAAAAAAAAAAAATCATGGGGGAAAAAAAAGAACCAATGAGACTCAGACTCTGTGAAATACTTATGAATGAATGACTCTCAAAATCAGAGCCTTAGCTAAGGATAACTGATAACAGATTACCAAAATTACAGATTACCAATTTATTAACACTTTTACATGGCCTTAGAAGGTGTTTTTATTTTCACAGGGACATTGACTTTGAAAAGAAAATTAGATTTAAAAAAAAAACTAAAATAAGAGGAAGTACAGATATTTTAGAATGCTGGCAAGAAAAAATAAATCCTAAATCTAGTACATCATTACATTTAATTTGTAAAGTATTAAAATAGCATATTCAGTGTACTCTAAACTAATTGCAAACAGACAAATTGGCAGGGTAAAGCATCCTAACATCCTATAATGCTTATAATGTTTATCTGGAATTCTTATAAAGATATAAACTAAAAAGCTGCTTAAATCCATTTTTATACTGGATTAGTGTGTTCTTTTTAAAATGGAGTTACTCATTTTTGGATCTCTTCTACTTCTACAATTTGCTTATTCTGCATAATTGCTAAGAAATACAAAAACTGTCATAGCTATGACTTGAAGAAACCAATTAACTTCCAATACTTATTTGATTTAGAGTTAAAACTTTTGAAGCACATTTTCTAAAATGACAAAAACTCCTTACGAAAACACACTTTGGATATCTATACCAAAAACATGTACACATTAAATGTTTTCCACTAGAAAATATTGTTGGATGAGTGGAAAACTGCAGGTAAAAACACTGGACAAAGGCAACTATGTAAATGAAAGGAGGAAACGCACACATTTCGGAGAACGAAAACGGTTGTTTTTTCCAATGCTGAATTCTGAGTTCAGAAGACAAACCTTACAGCGTAGAGCACCATCACCTTGCTCAGCAATGGACTTCTTTTGTAGCACTGAAGTCTTTGTCAAAGGGTTCACTGACTGCACTAGTGCAGGACGAAAGCAGTAGCAGGAAAACAAGTTACACAATCGGGTGAGTTTCTTCCACCAAGGATTGCACTCCTCTGATCAGTGAAAAAGTAAATTAGCATTGACACCAAAATCATCATCTCTAGGTTTCGGGTCAGACCAGAGTTAATCAACTGTGCACTAATGCACTGCAAAAGCCACCGTCTGTCAGTGTTAGTTGGAGAAAACTGGGGGCATTTACGAGCTGCAATCCCCTGTGCTACAACCGGACTGAAACTGGCAGTCAACACGGCAAGACTAAAGCTTCAGGCAGCTGTGGTATCTCCAGTCCGTCATTCCGCAGCACAGACAACTATTCCGATCTACGTTTTGTAACAAAAAAAACCCAACCAAACAAAAAAAATGCACAACCAAAGTAAACCTTAATTTGGAAAAAAAAGCCTTCTACAAAAGTTCAGCACTAATGGAAAGCTGTTTTAGTGATCGGTATTCATAAATAAACCACCTAAACAGTGATAGCCAGGAAGTAATCCATCCTCCTGATTTAAGACACTCTGACATGTTTGTCAATAAGTACTAAACTCTAAGTATGTCTTTGATTTAGGGCTTGGGAAGACAAAGGAAAATAGGAACAAGAAGCTCTAGATTAGACCAGGCTAAAAAGAGGGGCTTTCTGAAGATTTTCAATTCAAATTAACAGATAAGTTTTGTAGGGACTATTCTCAGGACTCCTTGTAACTCCAAGGAGAAAGCAGCACCCAGCTTTGGGAAGATGCTTACATCGCAACTCAGCATAGGTGATCGCAGAACCATAAAAACAGTTAGGTTGTGGGAAACCTCTGGAAGCCACCACGTCCCATCTCCTGCCCAAAGCAGGGCTGACTTCAGAGGGTGATCACGTGTAACGTAATCAGATGTTCTGCTTAAACATAAGCATCACTGAAAATCCAACAATCGTATAGCAAGACCATCGGAGTTGAAATCTGTATATCCATCTCTCTGCAATGAGTCCAATCCCTTTATTTGTACTGGTGAGCAGCCACCAACCTGAGCAGTGTCACCAGCTCCTTTTGATGACATCCAGGAGCCACTGAAAATTACATGAATGTTGATACTCAAATTGCCATTATTGCGATCCAATAGCAAGTACAGAGACTCAAGGGTGAGTATAGAGGAACAGAGCAGACCACACTTGTGAGAAGCACTGGAAGAGATCATTATTTAGCATCAATAAGCATAGGTCATATACATCACCTGAAAATCCATCTCTTTCAACTCAAACTGTCTGAAGACTCAATAAGGGAACAGTGTATCACTTATACACCACACATTTTTATAGTCTCTTTCCACATAACAAAAGAAAAATCTTTTCCTAAAAGAAAACAAATCAAACAAAAACTAAACAAAAACACAAAACCAAAACAAATAGAAGTAGAAAAGCCCTTTACGTCCAGACATTCAAGAACTGTATCGTTGGGGAGGAACAGTTAGAAAAAAGTGGTACCTAACAGCACATATAGCACTCATTATTTAAAAAAAAAAAAAATAATAATAATAATAAAAAAAAATCAATGAACATATTTACTCAAAAAATAAGTTGGTATCTATATATAGCAGGGATTATGTAATTTTTGTTATATAGCCAGGAAGATTACTGTATTAAGAAGAGTCCCAAAGTACTTGCAACCACTGTTTATACCACTGGGTACAAAACTTAATACACATTAATAACAGATCAGTTACCTAGCATTCGATAGCCACACAAATATTGTTAAAAAATAAAGTAGTTCATCTGATGAAATGATTTAGCAAGTCCACCTGAAAGAGGATGGCACATCCATGTGAATTCATGGCAGAAATTCCTGTCCATCATACCAAAAGGAAAGGAAAGGTGATACAGAAGAGATACAGAATATCTATGATTGATTTCTGTACTTCACAACACACAGAGCACCTTCCAGTGATCACCAAGCTGTTGGAAAGTTTGTATGAATCAATGCTTTCTTCATGTTCAAGATATAAAACTATGAAGATAAATTATAATTATGAGTCCTCACAACAGTACATAATGCTAAGACCACCATCTGTTTACAATAACAAGCAGAGGGCAAGCACAACCTTAACTACAGAAGCTTGAATGGAAACGACAGTTCAAATACAAGATGCAACCTCAAAACCTACATTATTACATTAAAAGTTACATTTTACAATATGATATTTGCAATTATGGTAGACAGTTTTCTGACCAAATCCTCCTCCTCCCCTCACTTTATTTTCTCCCCTGCAGCTGATTGCCTGCAGGTTCGATTCTTCTAGAGGTCAGTCAGGGTTTCCATACACTGAGCAAATGAACCTCTAAACAAACAGGTATAAATAAATTTTGCTCATTTCATTGTTTTGAGTTCTGTGCAACTGAACTGTTCCACAAACCTGGGAAAGGCATTGGATCAATGCCATGAATTCCCAAATATTTTTAAGTACTGTGGTATTGGTGTCAATTCTGAACTCACATTAACAGTAGGAGTTTGACTTTTTGTCGTTTGGACAGCAACAAAACAGAGAATGAAATAAGAAACAAGGTAAAAATGCCAATCAGGCTGCAAGGAATAAGGCAAAGTCGACAGGAAAATGATGCAGCCTTCGAAAACTCCAACTCAAAAGAGCCCAGAGGCAGTGATTTAGGGGAAGATCCACAGCAGTCTGTCAGTTGCCCGCCCTGGCAGCAGATCAGCCTTCGCAGAGAAAAGAGACCTGGCCGGCCCCGGTGCAGCAGCAGCTGCAGCCCTCCACCTTTCCACCACTGTTTAGTGCGCAAATATCAGAAGAAATGCATGTGGATGCACGCACCCTGCTCGCCAAGGCCATGCTGCCTCTCCCATTTCCACAGGAGCAATTTGGTGCCCCCCAAATGTCTTTTGCAACCATTGCACAAAAGCCTTTGATGCGCCTGAGGCTGCAATGAGCTCCAACACCAACAGTCACACTGAGCCCAGCCAGTGGCACTGGCATTACACAGGAGGCAGCTAAATTTAGTGCTACACAGGGAATCGCTTTAAAGGAAGACAAATGTAGCTAACTGGTGAAGATTTGAAATTTAATGGAAGTTGAGCTCTAGAATAAAGCCTCGCAGGTCACAGTAGCAAAGCAGATTCACAGATAGTCATTTTAGGCATTTTATCTCGTTTCATCTCATTTATATGTTATCCCATGATGTACTTTAATAAAATCTGGCAAGAAAATCTTCCAGTAATATAACAGTTGAGCCATGTTTGCATGCCCCACAGGAGTCACACAAAGACCAATGCTCTTACTAATGTATATAAATGACTGCCTGAAGGTTGCACAGATGCTCCACTGTGCATCTGCACTGATGATGTGGTCATTTTGAAAAGCCCTGTCCCAATCTGTTACAGAATACCTGTTTCTAGTTTCCTGACTTAGGGAATAAGCTTCACCATCCAATGGCTTACTGATAATTGCCTCATGTTCAATCTGTTATGAATAAAATGCATGATACTCCTGTCTCACTTTGAGGAACAGTTGCACATAAAGCAGTTGGAGAACTGACAGTAGCATTTAGGTAGATGATAAACACGGCAATTTAATACACTTTAGAGCTTGCGCTTCGGTTCTTCTATGCAAGTCATGTGGCTTTTAACAGCTGATAAATTTTCCCCTCCAACATGGCTCCAACCATACTGCCTGTGAGCACTAATTATGGAGTAATCAATGTTAGCACATACTCCTTGCTAAATGGTTTACAAAGAATGAATAATAAAAGCCTACTGCAAATGGAAACAGATTACCTTATTATTACAGATTCTGGGTCTGCGTTCAACCATTTGCTATCAAAGGTAGTAAGAATTAATCCACAGTAAAATGTCTTTGCTCTCTCTAGTCAGATAGAAGAGAGAACTGAGCATTTACTACTTAAGCATACAGGTTTGAATGCAAGAGTTGTCAAAGATAACCTTGAGCTAGCAGCCAGATGACTAATAAACATAAACAATATAAAGACAATTTAAAATTTAAGATCATGGGGACAGAGAATTGTTGCACATATCACTGCTATTTCCATATTATTCCATTTGTGTACAATGACTTACCATAACCCAGGAGCCAAAAATGTCCGCTACAACACATAAAGCTGCAACAATACAGAAGATTGTTACTGCAAACCATAGTACTGACCATGTCCAGGCAAATATTAAATACTTTGTTTTGTAAAGCATCTTTTCCCTCAGTCTCAGAATCATAAAAGCTGTTAAAAATATAACAGATGCTGTGAGCAGCAGAGAAAAACTTGATACAGTTTTACTGGGGAAAAAAAAAAAAAAAAAAAAAGAAAAATTATAATTTAAAAAACTATTTTAAAATACAGTAGGATAACACTAGAGGTGTTCTATGGTGTGTCCTGAAGATGGGAGATAGTATTTATGGTGGCAGAATTCAGTTCTATGACTGCACTCACATTGTTGAATAATCTTTCCTGGTTTGCTCCTCTGCATTTTTAAAATCTTCATTATAACTCTCCCAGCTTCATATACTCAGGAGTTTCTGAAAACAAAAATCCATCCACAATGAACCTTTTTCAGAATAGTTCATCATTTAATTAATAATGAATAAGGAAACAATGTTGCTGATGCTTTAGCAATTATTGTTTCACTCAGCTTGGAAAAGTCAAAATTCTCACAAGTCTAATCACTGCAAAAGGAGGAAATGGTACAAAGGATGAAACGACATGACAGTTGCTTCTGACCATTCTGAAACTGCCCCTGCTGCACCCCTAGTAAGTTGTAACGTTGACTGCGAGTGCGGAATGCAGATCCCACATACAGTGGCTGGGCAATTTATGACATGAGCAGGGCTACTGAAAGTCAAAAGAAGTGTCTAATCCCATATGCTAAATACTGCAGGGAAGCAGAAATACCAGCACATGCTTTAACGGGATTTGCCCAAGTAACAGGAGGAGCATGGCTGCGACAACCAGCACCACAACCCGGGCTGATGAGCTTTGCCGCAGCTTGGCTGCCACAGGGATGTTGACTTGCTAGGAGGGTCCCACACCGGCAACCCCGGGGGCATTGGCTTTGCTCAGCAGGGACAGTGGCTCCATGGGTTCGGTCCCTTCCGTTGCCCCATGTCCCCTGTCACCATGCTTGAAAGGTGACAACTCTTGCGGGGGTTACTGATCACAACAATCCCTTATCCTTGCACCCTCAGGTCTGGAAGCCAGGACCTCACCTGCCTTTGTGCTTCAAGAGCCGCAAACCTTAACCCAAGGCCAGTAATAGGTTTTTAACCCTCTTTAAGCTAGACAAGCTTGTTTCAAAGAAAACCAAGAAAGATTATGCCATGGATTTCACACACTGCTGCACTGTACCTCATCATTTAGTTTTTCAGATGCTCCGCCCCCCTTACCTTAAAGTGGGGTGGGGAGGGTGGGGAGAAATAAAGTCTCTTCAAACAACCTTAGTAGATATGAGTGTGACTTTTGCTGCTTCCTATGATGCTAATTTCTATGCTGTGGCCGTTATCATGTCTGGCAATACCATTTAAGTAGCATTGGGTATGAAAAAGCTTTCAGGGAGATGCTGTGAAACAGGCAGGCTCAGAGATGGCCCACAGCAAGTCAGCACAAAGGAGACGGATGTGAAGGGGCACCAGCTTGCACAGAGGTCAGTGCTCAGAACTACAGGCATCTCCGTAACAAGGAGCACGCAGAAAGGAAAGGGAGGGGAGCAGCACCATCCTGGTGCAGCAAAGTACCGCCAGTCCTGCCGTGTCCACCCAATAAATGAGCAGAAACCGGTCTCAGGCAGAAGTACTGAACTCCACCAGGTTTTGAAAGGGTGGCTGGCTTTTTGTTGTGCCCACAACTCTGACAACTTTCCTGCCTGTCTGTCTATGCACTCGCACACACCTCGGTGTCTGCAGGCAAGGTCCTCCTCAGGGGCAGGATACAGAAGCGCTGCTCCCAGGTTGGAGAGGGGTGGTTCAGCTGCCTTAACTATCAAGAAGTTTGTCCTGACAGTCTATTTTTGCTCTGCAGAAGTTTGGTTTTGGTGCTTTTACTATTTTTTTTTTTCTCCTGTACAGTTTCCTTCAAATGTATGTGTAGGTTTGGATGTCACAGAAGCTGATGACGAGTCTAAAACTGCAGGTGATAAAGCCCAAACTTCTGTCAGAAAAAAAATGTTGATAACATCTTGTAGAAGACAGGAATCATTTGCAACTAAACTGAGCTTTGAATGAAACTAAATTAAGTACTCAGCTGTTATATAAAAACTGTCTCAGAATAATTACATTCCTACTCCAAAAAGAAAAGAAAATTATTTGAACATATAACCAGATGTGGAAGTGACTGAAGTTACTTTGTGTCACTGAATATTTTTTTAATATTCAATATTTTAACATATACACATACTGGAAACTCTCAAATATTTACCATCCAACCATGCTTGACTAGAAATACTTTATATATGTAAAAGCTAGAAAAACAATTTAAAAGGCAATCTGTTAAAGTTTCCATTGAAAATGGCGCACAATTTCTAGTTTTCCTGCCTATTTACCCATCTAAACATGAGACAGTCAAGATAACATTGGCTCAAAACACAAACAGTGAATAAGATAAGACATTATCATCACACTTGCAAATTTAGAGTAAATGGGTTCAACACAAGTTATACTGTATAGAATAAAAGTTGTGTGTTATATTCCCTTTTTGCTATAAGGATTGTTACTACAGGAATGTTCTAGTCATGAAAGTATTACCATTCATGAATATTAATTGCAGGCACAAATAGCTAAGGCAAATAGCCCCAAAATAAATTGGCATTTTTTTTTAAGCCTTTAAAAATTTTTCAAGGGATATTACTTAATGCCGTGCCTGTTGTTTATAACCTGATTTTTTTTTTCTGTTTACCAAAAATGGGTCAGTCATAGGGTAATTTTTCTTCAAAAATAAACACACACACCTGGACATGAATATGTACATTCTCTTTCTTCTCGGAGATTTCCCCTCCTTTTTCCAGGGGCTATGTGGCAGCATCTCAGCCAATCAATTAAAATAAAGATTTAAACTGGCATTTGGCAAACACAACTTTTATTTTTTATAAAACAGTGATAATATTAAGAACACACACACTGACTATGAGCTACACCCTAGAAAGCAAAAGTAAAGTTTCTAATAATCAATATCTAAATAGCTTTTTGGAAGAATTACCTGTGAACTTAAACTCACCTTGAAGCGTATAAATGTCTTGTGAGACTGTACTATCAAACCTATCTAATAAGGGCAAAGTGCATGGTGACCACTGTCAAATTAATTGTTCAATCAAGAATCAGTAAGTAAAAGGCGTTAACTCTGTTATGCTCCATTGCATACAGTTACATCTTTGGTAACTGCCCCATGGGAGTTTATGGATCCTACATGACCCCTGTCGAAACTCAATTGACTTCTTCCCTGCAAATTCTATTAGAATTGGTCCCTGCATCACTGCCCACAATAATCAAGAGCAGAGAGCCTGATTTATGTATAAGCATTTTGTTTTAGTCTAACTCAACAGAATATAAAGTAGATGAGGTTATGAGATGGCTGTTAAGAAAAAAAAAAATCAACTGCATCCCATTCTACACCACAAATTAGAAAAGAAGTCTTAAATCTCTAATTTAAAAAACTGGAAATGCTTCAGTAACAAGGGAGAGGCGAAAGGAAAAAGTGTTTTCTCTAAATATTGGCTTTTCAAAAAAAAAGAAAAAATCATAAACAAATAATATAGTGTATCATGTGGAAATGTAATTGTCCAAATGTTCTGAAATATACCTACAGCAAGAAGCATTATTTTACAGAATTTAAAAGTTCCTAATAGGAGCAAAACTGATGAAATTACTGAGAAAGCATATGCTATTTACTAGCAAGTTTCAAGGTCTGGGTTAACCCTTTTTCAGAGGCCTGGAAACCCCAAACAAAGAGCCTATAATTCTTCCTTCATTTTCTTAAAGTTATTGACATTCCTCAGCTATAAAGATTTAGAACTGTTCAACAATTCAGCTCAACTCATAATTTTAAGACATTAAAACTGACCAACACCCTAAAATCTTCGTAACATAAGACATCTCATAATATAGAGCACTGGTACAACAAAGGCACTAATTGAACTTAAGGTATTTCTTTTCCATTATTATCATTTTACTCCTGAATTTCTACTGTTTAAATCTTCCTACAAAGAAGGATCCAAGAAGCTTTATGCATAGAAACTACTTTCATAATTAAGAAAGTTTGAATATAATCTGCTGGAAATAATTATCCAATGATAAGCAGTACATGTTTACAGAAAAGCAGCAGATTAAGTTTTTTAGCCAAATGCCATATTTGTGATAAATGGGACAATGAAAGCAAGAAACAGATCAGCTATCAATATTTTTTGTGGAAATAAGAGAGTGACTGAGCATAATCTACCACCATACTAAAAATTCAGGAGCTTATGATGAAGAGAGTATAAGCCAGGATGGGCCCATTCTCAGGGATGTTTAAGCTTACGGGCCATATAACACAGAAGGGCCATATAATACAAAATGCAAACCAAAAAACATTTAACCTTTGCTAGCTTAAATGCAGTTTGGAAACTATTTGAAGCCATGCAAAGATTTCAAAGAGTAAGATACTTTAAACACTTGAACTAGATACCAACATAGAAGCTCTGAAGGAGTTAAGCAGCCAATGTGGAACCTGCAGGGAACACTTTGAAATGTCCCAATGATGGGACTGATGTATCTGCAATGCATCAGTTAGAAAACTTGTAAATACAACTGAACTGACATTGAGAGCAGCGCCTTGCACAGGCTGACTTCACTATCCTGACAGCAGAACCCCTCTGCTGGTTTGTTTTAAACAAATAAATCCTTCCAGTAAATGCATTACAATAAATCATAATTGTAACCAGAAAGCAACCCTGAGATTATAGAAAAATCCACACAGTTTATTAGCCATGTAATTATCTTTACTCCCGACCACTAAAAGTCAAGATGCATCCCTCAACCGGGCTTGCTTCGCTGTAACTTTATGAATCCAAAACTCATCTCTCTAAATCTAACAGATCTAAAACTTAGATTAAAGATAGCAAAAGTCAGATCCGAAAAAACATACACTGGTTGTCCAAAAGTCACATGCTCACAGTGAGTTTTTTCTTTAAGAAGAAATCTTCCAAGTTTGTAGCGAAAATTTGTAGTACCTATAAGAAGGCAAGCATACCCATCCAAAGAAATGACATTTCGCCTTCCCTCAGTGGCGCACAGGTGCTTAACTGCAAAGACGACCTTGGAAGATCTGATCAGATTAGCTAGTTGCCGTTCTTTGGCTACCTACCTAGAAAGTGCTCTTTCTTGGACAACAAGCTTCCCTTCCCTTGGTCTCTCTCACGAGAAGTGATCTGTACAGGCATTCACCTCCCGCCCGTCCGATCCACACGTGCCATCCATCACAGCAAAGCTGCGGCACACATGGCCAATTAGACTGTTGGCCAGCACGCCATGCCACCCCACTCCAATAAAGCACATGCACGCCTCCAGGCGGATTTCCCCACCTAATGTTTCATCTCAGCAATTTCAAATTGTGCATCCTAACGGCTCTGCAGGACACAGCGGGGCTTAGCACACCCTGAGCCTGCAGAATGAGCCTTCGCATGGTATTGCTGTATTTCCTTCTGTAAACTTAAGTAACAAAGCAGACATTTGCGCTCCCAAATAAGAATAAAAATGCCTAGCAAAAAAATATCTTTTAAAATCTAAATAAAAGTATAAGGGACCTAAAGTAAGGGAGGATTTATGAAAGCTCCAAACTGTCATGACTTTAAATCCATGTAAGGTACATTTACTGAGACCAGTTGGGAGTAAGACTAGAACAGGAAAACAACAAAAAAAATGCATATTTGGACACCTTCAAATTGCTGTCAGTATTGTGGATAGACTATTCTTAAAAAATACCTGCAACAGACATCTGCCATACATGGAAAACAAATAAAACAAACAAATCAACTTGGATTTTCGTTTTAAATCTGCCTCAGAGAGAATATTTATGTGGGCTTATTAATTGCACTTATAAAATACACTGCTATCAACCCTGTGGCACACAAAATATTTAATATATATGCAAAACTTACTACGTTAATAAAAATAAAAAATAAAATACTTCTCCTAAAAATAAGCTAAAACCATATGGCAGAAAAACTCCCCAGTGTCTACATATGACCATCATTACAATCTTTAAAAGAATATAGAAATATTTTAGACTGCCTATGAATCTTGGAATTACATCCATTTACTTGGAAAAGCTTACACAATGATGGCAGCAGTTGTGGGATGCCTAGAAAGAGTCTGTCAAAATTTCTCACATAGAGTCACTACTGTATTTTAAATACTCTAAAGAGTGATTACAAGTTTAAACTACCCTTTTAAGGAAAAAATCCTGCTTCAGTGGAAGAACTCTAGACATTTCACAACAATTAGAAAGTCAATCACTATGTTTTCACAAAGATAGTTTTCTTAATGAAAGAAATTAAAGGAATACTCAATCTGAATAAATTTATTGCCCAAGACTAAATATGTTACCCAGGATTAATGGACTTTAACAGAATTATCTATTTTTCCTACTATTATAAGCAGACCCTTGAAAATGTTTCCATTTGTAGTAACAGATGGATTTCCATTAGAAACCACAAAGAGTCTCAAGTATTTTATTTTTTCTTTAATGCAGAATTATATTTTAAAACAGCTGCATAGCAAAGGGAATTCTAATCTTTGGACAGCAAAGTTCGCTCTTGCAAACTAAAGGCATCCTTTCTAAACCAAAAAACACTCACGGGACTCCAAGCCTCGTCAGCCATCACTCAGTGGTATCAGGGCCTGAGATACCCAACCCGGCGATGAGCACCATGTGCTGAGGCTGCATCACTGTATGAACACCTAACAAGCAGCTTGGCAGCTGAGTGATGAAAACTCCACAATTTAACAATTAAAACTGAACCATACAACAGCACCAAAAGAAAAATTGTGACTAATGCTATTCTTAGCATAGTATGCAATTTTGGTCAGTCTATGCTATTTGAAATTTGAGCTTCATTCTACCCAAACTACTTCACCCCTCGTCTTTTGCTCCTCCTGGAACCAAACCAATCCAGTCTTCAAGTTCAAGATGTGTACCTTAGGCAGTGATGCAATACTAACAGGCCTTAAGTTTATTTCTACTAGTTATTCTTACCTTCAGTTTCCAAAACATCCTAAATAACAAACAAAGTTTGAAACCCAATCTTTACCTTTTATTGTGTTTGTTACATAAGCACAATACAAAAGAGTAATTGGAAACCATAGTCCAGCCATTTGTCACTATTCTGTACCCCGCAGAAGCACCTGAGAGCCCCATTAAGTGCTGTACTGCAGGCACTCAGTGAACACTGTAGCCCCATCACTGAACCCCTACCAAAACAATACCTTGCCCGTTTCTTGTGAGGAAGTTCACTTATTCGTAACAGGAACACAAGAAAGAGCAAGCTCACTCCCCACGTGGTTTTGAAGAAATCAAAATTGCCTCCTCTAGTGGGACAGTGCCCATAGTTCAGACCAGTAGAACCACTGCAATGTGACGGACTATGAATACAGATGACTTGCAGCTATAAACATGTCTGGGAGCACTTCAGTAATCTTTGAACAAATTTGCATCTATTCTCTTTAATTTGGCTTGCTCTATAAGAGAGGACAACCATTGCATCTCCTGGATAATAATTCTACTAGGTTTAAAATAAGACACATGCAAACTACCGCAAAAAAATAATATAAAAAACCCCATAAAAATTCATAACTGACTCTTGGAAAAAAAAGGATCTATGCAACACTAGATACACCTAAGGAAGCTGTAAAACAAACACAAATTAACAAGCAGACCCAGGACAATTTGTGTATCATGACGCCCAGATCCAATATCTGACTGAAGTAAACACCAAGGTTTACACCCTAATTAAGAAGAAACAAAGCAGGGTTTGCTCTGTTTCTGCTTTAGTATTAACCACACATACAGTTTCTGGATAAAAGGGAAAAGCTCTGGGTTTTTATCCACACCTGATGGGAACAGGCAGTAGAATGAGCAGAACAAAGCCATCAATCTCACTCTGAGATCCAGCTGCTGCTGGGCTGCAAAGCCTCAGCCATGATCACGGAATCGCAGAATGGTTCGGGTTGGCAGGGACCTTAAAGCACATCTAGTTCCAACCCCCTGCCATGGGCAGGGACACCTTCCACTAGACCAGGCTGCTCAAGGCCCCGTCCAACCCAGCCTGGAACACTTCCAGGGATGGGGCAGCCACAGCTTCTCTGGGCAATGGGCAATGTCCTGGTTCTTTAGCTCTAGTTAGTTGCAGCCCAATCAACAAAAAAAGTCTCTCTAGACCTCACTGCAACCAATTCCTTTGTGTCATTTTTGCATTTATCTACTACAATGCTTCCCCCCCCCCCGTGTTATTCTTGAAGGCCAGCTGAAACTTCCTGTTATTTCAGGACACTGCTGAGGGGAACAGGTTGGTATGCACAGTCTACCTTCGCTTCATCAACTGCGCTGGTTCCCAAACATTTCTGGATGCAATTACAGGCAACTGGAAATCAGTGCAGTGAGCCAAGACAGATGCAACGTTCACACTGTTCTCCTGAAAGACAAGCAGCAGAATTGGCCTTCCCCTGTCAGTCGCCCAATCCTGAAATAACACAGCACGGTGGAACAGCAGACAGCTGAAGTGTATGCTGCAGTCCTGCAACTTCCAATTAAGGTATCAGTGGAAAGGGGAGGTTTGTGCATCTTTAAGGCACACCTTTAAAGGACACAGGGAAAAGAAGGACGCATAGTATAGCAGGAGGTAATATATTCTGCCGTTTTGTTTGAGGGCATTTTTTTAAAACAGAATATGTTCTGCGGTGCCACTAGGCAGCATGTTAGAGGGGACATTCTGACAACTCCATGTGGGGTGGCATCCCATCACTTAACTAAAATCAGTCCATTCTCTTGGCAATCAGAAAGCAAGCTCACCCGCCCTCTGCAGAGGCAATGACGGCGTGACAGCAGTACCCATCACACGGTGCTCTTAGCTTCCAGTTCTTGTGCTTATCCTTCTGCAGACCCCTGCCCCACAAAAAAGCATTACCTTAAGAAGCCTGGCACATTCTCTTTTAAAAATATATTTCATATTATTCACAAATGCCACAAAGATTGCTTTTGCACTATTTTAACTTAGTTTTTCCTACACTTGCAGAATGCAATAGCAGCTGAGCAATATTCTCCCCCTTATAACTTACTAGATAGCGACACATGTCCTTTACCAGAATTATTACTGGTTTTGCGTTGTTTGTTTTTTCAGCAAAATAGGATTTGTTTCTTGTTACCACAGAACAGCTGAAGAATACGTGGTATCAAATCAACTCTTGTATCATGATACAAACTAGTCTGAGGAAAATGTCACTGCAGGATTAAAAATAGTCCTGAATCACAAAACTAAATCTAAATAAAAGCTCTATCCTTCTGTATAGCATACTAGTAATTTTTTTTTTTTTCATCTGGTATGTATGACAACCATGAAGAAAGAACATCTTTTAACTAGAAATGATGCTGATTTGACTCTGGCAGAAGTTAAGACAGAACTCCTGTAAAGTTTAACTCCCTTAAAATCCATACACATATAAAAGATATCTGTTAGCAGAAAGAAAAACAGCTGGCAAAGTCTTTTTTTATCAAACAAATCTTTCCTCCTGCAAGTGTGTGTCACATGGTCAGATTACTGTTCCACTATACTCTGTACACTTTAAATTAATTCTTAGCCACCAAAACCATTTAATAGAAAATTCTATGATTGTGGAAACGATCACATAGAGATAAATGATGTAAAACATACTCAGTTATTCATAGCAACTGCAGATGATATATATAGATTTTGTGCAGTCTGTTACAACTGAATGTGCAAGACTGTAATACCACCTAGTATTTTAATAAAATCCACAATTTGGATTTTTTTTCAGTTCACAGGTACAGTTGTTATTGCATATAATAACAGCATATGTAAATTTTATATCCTATATCGTATATTCAAAATGGAGGGGTTTTTATTTAAAGCAGAATCTGCACATCCTTTTCAGAGCCCGACTCAACCTTTGTGTTTTCCGTTCTTCATAGCCATTTTGTTTCTCATTAGCAATTTCATTTCTTGGCTGGCAGCGTAACCATCATATGCATCAAGCATCAATAGCCAGACCAAGCAAATAATTATTTCTTAGACATGTACAGAGCTTTAGATTATAGCTAGTGTCTACAGAAGTAGCTTTAAACACTTCAGCACTATAAATGAGACTGGTTCCCAATTGAAGACCTCTAAAATAGAACATCTTCTAGCCACAAAGCGGCCTATAGTCATTGTTCACATTCTACTAGACAGTCCCAAATAAAACAGATCATTCATTTGAAGATAACTTTGCATTTCAATGTTGAATATGCTTCCTTGTCTGCCAGAAAGATATAAACACGCCCTCAGTGCTCGTAGTTATCTGGGAGGGAACCTGCAAATTAAAGCCAGTGAGTGTCTGCACACAAGGAACCAACCTTGGCTTACACAATCGGTGTGACGGGACTCCCTCTACATCCTTCTGTTTTGAAATCTCTGCTCCTTCCCCAGTTGGGTTGGGTTTTTGAGTAACCCTCCAGAGCCAACCTCCTAAAAAAATGTCAGCCATCCAGTGTCACAGGATGGGATCAATCACAAGGAAGAAACAAAGAGATTTAAATACAACTGCATCAACAATAACAAAGACAACATCAAAATCTTCACTTTCTATTACAAAAAAAAAAAAAAAAAAAAAAGGGGGGGGGGGGCATCTCAAGATACAAATAGATAATCTCTTCCATTACTGAAAACCTCTCAGAATTTGGCTATTTCATATGCAAACAATCCAATCTCTTTTTGGTACAAAACATGACCCACATTCTGTATCACAAAATATTATACGGAATAGTTCACAAGAGCAGGGGAAAAAAAAAAAAAAAAAAGAAAACAAAAAAACCAACAAATAAGTAGACCTTTCTTGTACATACACTGTACATAAATCAGGCTTTAAAATTAAAACTTGATTTTCTAAGCATCAAAATCTAAATCCAGAGTCCAAGTTTCAACCAGAAGTAACTTTAGCAAATGAATTTGAATTGTTCAATAATCCTACAGTCCTGATAAATGCTGAAGGCTTACTGTTTCAGGTCTTCTGCAAATAATAGAGGAAGAATTTATGGGGGAAAAGCAAAAAGTTAAAGGGGTTAAATAAAAATGCAATACCAAAATATATGGAGCTTTAAGGGAGTTATTTCGCTTGTGCCAGGCATGTGAAGTGCACATTTCACCAGTGCTGTAACAGATGTTCTGAGTTCTCATGTACTCTTGAAGTATAATTTTCTAATTCACCGCAGCATCTCATGGAAATGAAATAGCAAGAGTAAGCATTCATTTCCTGAAACTTGAGTTCAAATCCTGATTAGGTCACAAACAAAGTGAGACGGCTCAGTTCTACAAGATGATGCATCTCCTGCACTTGAAGTGAATAGACATTGGATATAAACAGGAGTGGATAAGCCTACACACCTCCTAAGGTCAGACTCTGTGCTCAGAAGAAAAAGAGAGCTACAAACTCAAAAATGTTTTTCACTGAAAAAATCAGTTTGCAACTGCAAAAACATCTCCAAAATAGATTATAACTTCAAATTTCAGATTAGCTGAGGCATGTGGAAGGCATCAATCAAAATTACTGTTGCAGAGCACCAGGTCCTATTCTCTTTCCAGAGATATACTGCTGCACTCTAGCTGCTTAGAAAACAAAACTAAAGCATCATCAAGCTGTAGTTAATTTAATTTTGGTGGGTTTCACTTACTTTCCTTGCTGATAGCCATTTTGTAAGTGTGTAGACAGACTTCATTTGTTATTTCACCTTTTTTTTCTTTTTAATGTGTCTATATATATACACACACTGAAATTCAACATCCATCAAGAAAGACGGAATCATCTAAGTCTTAGGTCCTGCAGCTCTAAGTAAGAGATCAGTCACCAGCACAACTGAGGAAAAAAAATCCCACAGAATTATCGAAATAAATAATCTTACTTCTTATCAAGAGAAACTGTACTTGAGGTAGGAGATTAATATACTTGCAATTAGGAAAGCATGAGGCCTTACATCAAGAGCAGCGCGACCATAACTGTAACAGTTTTTCCTTAAACCCTCATAGCGCCTAAATATCTGTCTGCTAATGGGACACATCACTTTACTACACACATAATATACCAAGGATATCCAGTATGTAGTAACAACATACTGACACTTGTGGAATGTTCAAACACAGTCCATTTGCAGTCTGCAGTTCTGATGTGATTAAAAACACTCAAATAGTTCAAAACCACAAATGCAAGTACCATCTGTAAATACTCAGCCTTCCCCACACAAAGGGAAAAGGGAGACTTCCATATCACCAATTCCTACAGATTAAGCTCATGCACACTTCTAAACCACAAGTTAAGCAAAATTAAATCTGGTGGCTTCCGTGCGAGTTCGGCAGAAAAAGTGAGACCTAACTAAGAGAGTGGTTTTGATCAATTTGCTGTTCATACCCTTGAGAGCTAGTTTCTAACTCATTATGCACATTTACAACATGTTGTTACATCCTACCTAAAAACCTGTGCCTGGCATTGTTCTTCTGAATGAGCATCTTTTCAGTGAAACTGAGCATGCAATTAAAAAACCTGAGCATACTACTAAGCCTTTTTAGACCCATTAACTTTTTTAATGTTGAGTATGTAAGGTGAGTTTAGGGCAAAAGTAATACAAATGCAACCAAAAATTGTTGCTTAGGAGAAAAAAGCAAATGGAATAGTGGTTTTGTCTGACATAGAAAAGTAATTTTTTTCCTGGATAATTCTTGTGTTAGGCTAATTCTAGAAATGAATCAAAGTTGTTATAGGTCAGATTTTTCTCCAGATATATTGACCTAAAAAAAACCCCAGAAATTAAGAAAATAAGAAAATAAAAATTTTTTAAAAATAAATAAAAAATACAAATCACACTAGGCATTTTCTTGCTTATAGGAGCAATGATGGTTTTTATTAAGGCTTTTTGCCTTTTTTTTTTTTTTTACATTTCACCTTCATTTCCAGTTATAAAAGCAATTTTTACCCATTCTTTTCATTTTTCTTATTTTAGTCATGTGACATTTTTGTTGACTATATTGCCCTACCAAAAAACAAAAACAAACAAAAAACCAAACAAACAAACAAACAAAAAACAACACACAAGCAACCACCTCTCCTCACATATAAAACATTTAAGTGTTGGACAACAATCATACAAAAAAGTCAATCTTGAAATAAAAGCATGACTCCTCCTACCCTCACATCAGTGTATGAATCAGCAGACACTACCATATTTCATGTGGTGAAAGTTATTTTTTCCTTCCACTAATCGAATGCAGTTTCAAATGAGTGCAGTATAAAGCTGTATACAGAAGAACATTTTCAATCGTGTCGGTTGCAATCATGTCCATATACTTCTTCAAACTGCACTGATCCTCTCAGGTGTTCATTCCCTGGCTCCTGCTACCTGTGTTCATCAGGAACAGCTTCTCCTCACTACAGCAGCATGTCCTGGAAAAATTCTTCATCTTATTGAGAAACAGATTTGCTTACATGACAAACTAGGACACATCAGCCCTCCTCAAGGAAATTCTTCAGCCCTGGAGCACCCCAAAAAACCAAGTCCTAGAGGGTCTTGGTGGTGAACGAAGCCCTGGCAGCTGTTGCAGGGTACAAGTGCTGAAAGGGGACCACAGCTCCTGAAGACGCTCAGGGCCAGGCGCTGCTTGTACCATGTAATCATTTAGAAACAAAGAGCTCCGCCCAGAGCACCCAGAAATACCTACCTCCACACCACCTAAACACCACTCTTCGGCTGTTCAAAGCAAAGCAGCTGCACTGACATCCCCCTACCCCACGGTATAATTAAGCCGCTTAATATCTTTCAGCATGAAGAAGAGGGGCATTTACTTTCAAGTAAGTCTTCTACTGAAATAGTCTAGGGAATTAAACTGTGTAATTGGAAAACATCGCTCCTCATGGACAGTGCTATAGGAACTACAATCATATCAGCATACAACATTTATGCTTACTGTAAATGTAAAATGAGAGTAAATCTTCTGCCAATGAGGCTTTGTCAGCACAGTTATGCAAACCAGATGAAAAGCCTAACGTGAAGCAAGAAAAAAATAGTCTAAAAGTTTTTTTCCAGTAACTACTATATGATATTTTAAAGATGGAATAAAATAGAATTTTTGTGTGAAGGATTCATCCAAAAGCCTGATACTAAAGCCATTACCATAAAAAGCTTAGTGGTAAATCTCATTAAGTAATGAATAGACTCGATGGCCCATGACCACCATATTACCCTGTAGTACACAGTGCCAGCAGTAACCTTACTGCTATAATAAAACTTGTTTCCCCAAATGCACACACGATATTTATTTCTTAAATACATCCTCGGTAACTGTAAAATAAAAATCAAGAAGGAGGATTTAATGGATTTTTTAAATTAATTTTATCTAAAGTTGTTTAGGAAATAACTTCTCAAAAACAAGAACTAAAGTATTTAGAGGATGTTAAAACGTAATTTTCTATTTATTTCAGTCAGAAGATAAATTTAAGAGAACATACTGTTCTTCCAGTGAAAATAGTTAAAATTAATCCATCTTTTTTATTGCATAAGAAGCATACATATGCATAAAAACAAAACACAAAAGAACAAAAAAAAATGCACCTTTGGAAATTAATAATTCTACGAGAAATAAAAGTTAAAAAAAATTAAAATTTTCTCTCTCTATTTGAAATCCTGATAGGAGATAATTGCAGGAGCGAGTCCATAGAGATTCTGTTCTTCCCAAATGTGAACTCACATCCCCAGCAGCAGTAAACAAGACAAACACATGTCAAGGACAGACTTTACTTCATAGGTACAAGCCTGGAAAAACTAGAGGTCATTTATTTCCCCCAGTCGGAACGAATACTAAGGATTCATCACAAGATAAAGCCAAAACACCTGCTCTACTAAGAGCTACTAAGTTTGTGGCAAAATAGAAAGTATTTCAAAGCTGAGACAAGTTTCTAACCTCATCTGCTCGCAGAATGGGGCAGGACGGCAGAGGAGGAGGATTCTGTTGTGGAGAGCTGGGGGAAAGCACAGCCGGGGATGACGTTACTAAACCTACAACCACCCATTAAACATTGTCTTAAGGCAAAAATTCTACACAATGAGCTTATGCATGCATTACAGTTTGTAGCTAAGTTATTATCTGTAATAAACTGATAACCATTCATTAACTTCTGAGCACAAGAGACAACTGGCAAGCTATTTCATGCCTCGAAGAATTTACAGCAAAAGGGAGAGAGGTAAACACACAGTGCAAGTGACTTTGTATCTGGAAAATATAATGAATATTTTAAAATACCGTTACCTTCCAGCTGTAAAATGTATCGACATTGAGATGTCCCAACAAACGCAGTTTTTAAAACTGCTACTGAATCTTATCCTACTGAGCAGAAAAGCAAGCATAATCTTTCAATTAATAACAAACAGCTATTAGTAAAGTACTTTTTAGTCCAAATGGTTTTTATAATTAAAGCCTATATGAACATATGAGAATGAGTAGCAAATACATGCTTCACAAGCAGCCCTAACTACCAGGGTCATAAAATAGTCTGTGTACAGACAGTTACAGCTTATAAGACTCCATGGAGAGAGGTTAAAAAGCAGATATGAAAATTAAAAATTAATAAGTCTACAGTACAGTTGTTCTGAACAGACGTATTCCTGAAGTCACAACTCCCAAGCCAACCCCTAAGGACAAGGAATTTGGCTCCATAATTATTTCTGAAGCATTTGGGAGTTCTGTAAATTATTTCATCTGGCTCAAAGCAGATTAATAAGGGAAGAAATGCTGCAGGAGAAGCGCCCAGAGCCCTGCACCAGCTCCCCGCAACAGAAAGACAAACAACACTGTATCCTGCACACACAAAACACTAACATTGCTGAGAACTACCAGTTCAAAGGCAGAATGTGTCCTTTAATAATTCAGTTCCTCTGAGACTCAGGAACAAGATAAGAAGCTAAAGACAACCTTGAACCAGGATACTCAGAACTGCAGGTAACATCCGCGTTCATTGGTACAGACCGCGGTACCTACGTGCTCTCCCACCACCAGGCAGCGCAACCACCCTGATGCACCATGCAAACAGCCGCAGGCTCTCCGGCTACATGTCTAGCGTTGGCGCTTCCAGCCCACAGCTCTCCCAGCCAAATACAAAGACACAACTTTCTACTGCCCAGCCCAAAATCCAGTTCCCTCCACACCAGTTTGCATTTAAGGTCTTAGAGATCTTTTCCATTAGGAAACACCATTCTTTTAAAACGCTTTTATCCTCTCTTTAAGATGCTTCTCAACTATCAGGAAATTCAAATCTTGTATAGAAATTACAAATCTCTTCCCAGACCTTTATTTCCCACTTCCCATTCATTCTTTTAAATGTTCCCATGAGTCACAAAGAGGGGCCACAACCTTGTAACTTTCTAGGGAAAATAGGGACTGTAGGTCTCACCTTTCAAAGTCTCTCCAAGGTTTTTACACATACACATAAGAAAGCATGTTTCATATCTCTTCATACCATAAATATGTTGTTACTTTAGCTTCCATCTGCTAAATTCTCTCTTTGATTTGATAAGTGATTTATATCACAATATCATCCACAGCAGGCCAGTACTTTAAAAAAAAATTACATGTTCCTCCTTTACAATCAGTTTTTCCCTGAAATAGTTAATAGCCCTTCTGCTTAGAGCTGCTCTCTAGGTTATGTCTCCTGAGCCCATCTCAGGTAAACAATTTTTCACACTGATGTTTTCTTTAGTCTGTTGTAATTCAGATTCCACTGGCCTCTTTTCTGTTCTTCTATGGAATCAGTTAAGCTGCTTTTTTTTTTTTTTTCCAAGCAAGTTTCACAGCTTTTGAAGCTGGAAGAAGCCATCATATGACCCAGCACCATAAGATTCTGATTTGGCAAATTGCATGTTCCATAAAGTTTCACATGGCAAAGCTTTCAGCTCTGGCAGAATTAGGACATATTTTAGCAATTTTAAAAAGACGTATGAATTCTAAACAAATGCATAAACCTGTTGGTGTTGGACTTTCTCCTAGTGGTACTATTAAATTTATAGCAGATATGCCTTCTGCTGCCTATCGCTTTTTAAGATGTTCAAGTGGGCTAATGTCAAATATTGCCCTTAAGGTGATATACAAACATACAATTAATTTTTTCTTCTATTTTACATGCTATCATCAGCTTCTAAATATATGGGTTAATGCAATAAACTTCAAGTCCTTCTGAAATAGGTAAGCAATGAAAGACCTTATTCAATTTCACAGATGAAGCCAGCAACAAAACAAAGGCTCTAATACTCCAATTATATATCTGAACTACAAGGTCATCCTTCATCTGATGTGTTCCTCACCCATGCATTAAAATATACCCATCAGCTGATATTATCTTCAGTTTTATACAGGAGCAATACAAATTAAAAAGGTGAACACTGCCATTCTTTGCTTTGGTTGACCCCCTATCCCAAGCTGTGTTTCAAAGACAGTCTACGAAGGCTTCATCTGGTGGCAGAAAGGGAAGAAAATGACAACCAACCCTTATAAGTGAGAAATCTTGCAATAGCCTCTTCAGATAAAAACATAAGTAAAGTGACACCTATTATTGCCAAGGGAATTCCTATAAAGGCAGTGAACAAGAACAGAAGGGTAAACCTTTCCTGAAACACTGAATAAAACACACACCACAAAAAATTATACTACTTGGTCTTGATAAATTCAGTAACTTCCTAATCAATGAGAAGTTAGTTGAACACATATCTCAGCACAAACACACAGACCACCTTCCACACATTTATTTATTTTTAATCCTAAATCCTACAAAGGGCATTAACTCAGCACAAGTGAATCCAGACTGTGTTATATTTTATATTTATGCAACATTTAATTACATGCATGATATATATATGCTGGATTCTCTAGCCAGCACATTTTTCAGTAGAAAGGCGAGTCATGTAAAATAAAGCCACCCCAAACTTCCAAAGTCTTTAGAGGGGTCTAATTGGTTTGCATACAATGCTCAGCATGTCCGCATTCCATAAGGAGTTTCATTAAAAATGTAATTTAAGTAGTTTTGACTTATCAGAACACACAATAAGGCACTGACCACATAAAAATGTTAATGTAATTCAATCAAAACGATTGCCAAAGCAGCAAAGGCTATTAAGTGGCAGCAAAACCCACATATGAGCAATATACAGACTGACTGCACCACTAATGAAATACTAGGTATCTATTAGAAGTGGCAAGACAAACTTGTTTCAGTAACTGGGTTGCTAACTAAGAGCCTTTATCAGTCTCTTGCTATTATTATGCCAGACCTGCTGCTCTCTTTAGTGCTCATCAGCACAGTTAGTCTACTGTTGCAGCCACAGAGATGAACATTCTTGGAGTAAAAGATACTATTTAGTGCTTTTTTGGGGGAATAAAGCCAAAACTACGGTCTTTACAAAAAAAAAAAAACACAATCATTCTGTAATAGATTTATTAAAGACAAAATACATTTCATTGCTGTATGTGTTTTACACTTGATGTCATATGTATCTTGTGTGGATTACTGCATAGCCTTTTTTTTTTCTGGGGCAAAAAATTCAGAAAAATCTATCATAACATGTTGAGTTTTTATTTGTAAATAGCAAACGAGACTGGCTACTCAGATAAGACACTTATGAACTTAAATCTCTCAAGTGTTTTTCCGTGCCACTTCAATTTTTCTTTTTAATCCTTCAGTCTGTTTTTGCTTCTTCAGAAACTTGAACTGAGATACTTTCAAAAGCTAGAGGATTTGGAGTCAATGTACCACAGAAATCAAAGCGAGCTACATAAAGTACAGACCCATATCAATACTCACTCAATGCTTAGAATATCTGGATCCAGAGTTTGATCAAAAAAATCCTGATTGTTTTTCAGAGGAAATGAAACTGCAGTGCACTAGCCTAGCAGAAACCTTTCTCATCCCATACAATAGTCCATAATGATTCCTAGCACAATGATCTGCAAAGTGTTATTTGAATGTACTCCTTGCATGCAGACAAGTTGCATAGAAAAGGAGGAGGTAAAATTTGTGAGATATACTTTTATACATAGCAAGTGTTCCCCAGTATACCACTTATCTCAGAAGGAGCTGCAAGCTCCATTTCTGTGATGGAAAATAGCAGCCAGGCCACACCAAGAAGAAGAGGTGCTATAGTTTGTCTTATCAGGGAGAAGCAGAATTTAAAAAAAAAAAAAAAAAAAAAAAAACACCACCAAAAAACCCCAACAAAAACAAAAAACTCACATCACCGACAAACAAGGCAGCACTCCAGTTTGAACCTTTATACAAAAGCAAACTGCTGCTAAGCTTTTCTTGACAAATAAAACCAAATTTGTGGCCTTTGAGACTGTTGAAATACACTGAACAAAGATTTTACATAGGAAACATACATAGTTTATTTCATGCTTAACATTTCCTGAGACAAATCTTTCCTCTCTGAGGGAAGAACTACTGAAATTCCCCTATCTGCGCTTTTTAAGGTTTCATTTTTAGGTACAGCAGACTAAAGGCTAGCCACTACCAGGAGGCACAGCCCCGACTGTCCGACCTTGACCCATCCCTGTAACAGCCACTTCAGCTCCTCTCTACCCACACCAATAATTTGATTCAAGGACACTAAAAGATTTTTATATTTTGGTAAAGTATGTTTTCTGCCAGTTTATCTCTCCACACCAGTACATCATAGGTCAGATAAGCAGCAAAGCTGTCAAATGAGAAGCAGAAGGAGCATGCAGGAAGGAGAACAAGGACTCAGAGGAGCAGTAACAATATCTGCCCTTTCAGGAGCTCTGAGCTGGCACATCAGGTAGGTTGCCATGTGTCCCACTTCAAACATGAATAGGTGGGGTGGAGAGACTTGCCAAAAATTCTGTAAGCCTCACCTATATAATTTTGAATAATTCCAAACAGGTGTTGCAACTGGTTCTGAAGAAGACTGTAGATTCTTCAAAGGAAAACAGCATCACCCCATACACCATACAGCCAAAAGCATGTAGTAGATTTTGAGTATAGCCACAATGGAAGCAACCACTAACAATTAATGAATTACAATGCCTATGGAGAAAATATTAGTAGTTCTTAAAGAATTTAAACAATAAATTCCCTAAGGCAGTGTAAAAATTTCAGCAACTTACATGAAATTAAAAACTTTCTCGGGAGATATCTGAAAATAATTGTGTCATTACATATTATATTACCTAGAAGTTACCCATATTTTAATCATTTATGTCTTCCCTCATAGCACTGATTTTAATTTTGTACTTGCACAATTACAATTCACCCTAGGAAAATTAGTATTAAAGATAATCCAATTCACAAACTTATTTTCTTGGCTTTATCATTTACCACAAGCAAAGAATATTCATGCAGAACATATTAATATATTAAAACATTAATATTGTGCACTGCACTATGCAGAAAAGAAATATAATATCAGGTGTGGATTGCAGATACATAGTAAAGCCTAAATTCAGAAGAATTTACAAGATGACTACAACTTACATTGTCAGTCACGGCTTGACAAGACAACAATTTTGATATAATGCCTTTCAAAATACAGATCAGTATAAGCAGGGAAACTGTAAAGACAAAATCACAACATGGTAAGACCTTTAGGGACTTTTAAAGCATGGCTAAACTTAAATTTTCATTTTCCATAAGTCAGACACAGCAATAAACACTTGACCTGGAAGAATTTATTTTTAGCAATGCCTCTCCCTTTTCTATTTCTTCTAGGAAAACACCTACCAAGGGATATTCCTAACAGGAACAGAGGAAACTCCCGACCACCCTAGAGGGTACTGTGAGGGAGGCAAACCAAATCAACGGGCAGGCCAGGACGACTTATTATGAATGCTATCCTGAATGCCAGAGCTTCCTCCTTCCCCACCTTCAACCTGACTCTGAGCAGAAGGAAAGGGAGACGGAGCCTGTAAGCATAATTTCTGCTATAGGCTTTATTCCTCTAGACAAGAAAGTTCAGGGGCTTCTCTGGAGGAGACACAGCAGGAAAGCACAGTCAATAGTCTATTCTCTTCACTCTCTCTTACAGATTTTCCTGCAGCATGGGACAGCAGCCTGGAAGCCAATTCTCCTATGGCTCCAGCTGGCACGAGCACAGAAAAAAGCATTTCTATCCTGATCTTTGTAAAGTTGCTTCAACTTTCGCTATCATGGTAAGACGACTTGGGGGAGGGAGAGTATCTTCTTAGGAAAATGTTACTTTTTTTAGGCTATTACTCATTCAGCTACAGACAGAAACATTTCTGTTGGTGATAGCAACGGTTTCTCAGGTCTTGGGAAACATTCTTACATCTACATGGAGGCTTAAATTCTGGTACTTGTATAGCTCACATCTCACATACTAATTTGTTTCACATTCTTTGCCCTTACTTCACAAAAAATTGGATAGATCTAGAGACAAGAGCACTGCAATTGCACTCTCAACTGGTTAGTCAGAAATGTTACATCAATTTATAGCATATAATTCCCAGGATTATCCTACTTTAGAAGCACAAGCCCATACCTGCTCCTAATAGTCACACTGTTGCCACACTGATTACCACTAATCAGCTATAATTTGTTTATATTCCTCTACTTCACGTGAGGTTAGGCATCTTGAAAAGGAGCAGAAATGTGTCTGGAACTTTGACTGTCACTGAAGGGACATGAAATACACCGTACTTCTCACATATTAAAAATGTTATTGTCAACAAACTCATGGCACCAAGTCATGCTCACCAACTTTAATTCATTTATACAGTAAGCCTAAGAATTTTTTTTACATATATAAAAGTTTAAGAAATTTTAAAGACCTTGTTATTCCAGTCTATTAACAATCATGGAAATAAAAGTCTACAAAAGGAGAAAAAAAAAAAAAAAAAAAAAAAAAAAAAAAAAAACATGCAAGCATTTAATATAAGCAAACTGTAAAATCGGGGTATTGTTTTATATCTAAAAAATAACTGTAATACAATCTTCATTTGATAAGAATCGATAGAAAGTTAACAATCAAGGAATGTATCATCTAATATTATTCTTCTACATTTCAGTATTCCTGTAAAACAAAATACAGGTATACCAGGAATACCTAGAGCAACAAAACAGTATGTTTTCAAGAAGCTAGCATAGTTTTAAAGCTATCTCTATCTTAACCAGCGCCATAAGTGTTTTTCAGAGATAAATGAGGAGACAGTGTAGATTTTACAGCCTCATGCATTACTGGAAGTCTCATATATGCTAAACTTCTATCTGCGTAAAGAGCGAGCATCCCTTAGCTCACAGCACCTAATCACCCAGCACAGCTGGAAGGAGAATGAAAGGGCTGTGCTAATGGAGACGCTCTCTCTGGCACTTAGGGAAGCCATCATAGGCTTGTTAGTGAATGACAGCACCTTCGTGGAGAAATCCCTATTGCTACAGAGCCAAACTAAGGAGCTCCTCTCCTCTCTTGACCTCCCAACTGCAGGGTGAAAGAGGTACACTTGGAGGGTTAAGGGCCAGCTGTCCTCAGGCAGAGCTGCACTAGTCCAAGCCAGGGTCACAGTGGTATGAAGGATCATGCAATCACAGCCATCCTCCTTGTCACTCCCTTTCTGAATCAAACCTTGCTTCCCTCTCCTTAAAATATTCCACATTGTGGTTAGAACGTAATGGTATTTTTGTACCTTCAGGATGTCATTAACCTAGGCACTCCATACTTTAACAATTGTATGCCAACTTTGATGATGATTAATAATATAATGTAATATTATTAATAATAACAGTAATATAATAAATCAGCAGCTAGTTTAAAAGTGTGTCTATGCTGAAGACACAGTACTGAATGCATATTCCTGAATGTAAAGTTGTGCCTGTCTGGCTATTTTTAAGCCAGGTGAAGTAAAGCAAGGAGCATACACTTGCTGGCCTGTGTTTAGCACTTTGCAATTGCCCAACTATTTACCAAATTCTTAGTTATATATCCCATACTGCAGTAGTGTCTGCTGCCATGGCTAGCTTACCAATAGTGCTAACTTTTCCTCTCCCTAGATATGTTTACAAAAGTTGGAGTCATACAAAAACACATTCATACTTCCTCTTACTCCATTACTGGAGTCTGAACCTCTGAACTTACCCAAACAATAAACACTTATGTCTTTTCTTTCATAGTCTACATCTAATGTTGTACATTACCTATTCTCAAATATTCACTTTTCTTAGGTGTCTCTTTCCTTTAAAGGCATAAGTGGTATAGCACTTGGAAACAGACTAGTGTTACCTCTTTTTCCTACTTTCTCCAAGACTGATTCTAGGAAGTTAGTTTGCTTGTTCCCAAGTGTCAAACAGGGCTTAAGTTTCCTTGCAGTGGATTCCTATAAATACAACCCATTGCAGAAGTGTTCTGTAAAAAGCAAACAAACAACAAAGGCGTAATTGACTTTCATCCTCATTTTGACCCCCACTCCATAATAGACTAGGTATATTTTCAATTTGAAATCTGAAAGTCTGACCAAGCAATGCCATCACTACCACATACCTTGCAGGAAACTCAATCAGCAGGGATTAATGACCAATAGAACATCAAATACCCCGAGGAAGAGAACTGCCAAGCACTGAAATGCCACTTCTGCATTCACTTATCAGACAAAGAACATCTTTAAAAGCCATGGGAAGATTTAACAAGCTCACCAAACTAAGCAACACCACCAGATAAAAGGGACGGCCTGATAAACCAGCATGTGCAAGCAAGCTTTTCAATGTTAAATTGTCCTACATTAAAAGTCAGTACTGATTTAGGATTATTTTGCTAAATCGAGGACTGTTGAGGTTTAACCCCAGATGTTAACTGAATACAACAAAGCTGCTCGCTACTCCCCCCACCTCCCCAGTGGGGTGGGGAAGAGA